>JAQISU010001236.1:18761878-18781878 GCA_029339505.1 Unio delphinus | reverse complement strand
AACAATCAAACCATGTGATGCATATGACACGGTTAAGTACTTCTACATTCATATATGTTGCGCATGCGCGCACATGAATTAGTAATTCAATTACATTTAACGTTCAATGCATGTATCGTATATTTAAACTCAATTTGGCTGTTCAGTTACAACAAAAAAAGTATCTCGAAGCATATACATAATGATACCAGTCATTCACAATTCCATGACAATACATCCCCTTTCAAAAAAAGTGGAAACTTTTAGAAAAACACGGAATTGAGCACAAAAATACGAACTCAAAAGTTATCTACATTACTACAGTAACATGGTAAAATTACGAAAAACAAAATCTGTAAATCGCACTCTGCTTAAGAAATCGGTCCCTACGTTTTCCAACCCTATGATTGCTTTGATCCGGAAACGAAATGGCTGCAGATCTATGCCCAACGCATCCATCTTGCGTTGGCAACTTTTGTCATGTTCAAATATATGAGAGGCTGATGGTCCGTTTTAAGGACAAATTCCCTTCCGAAAAGGTACGCGTGGAATTTAACTATAACCCACACCAGTTCCAAGCACTTTTTTTCGATCACGGAGTAATTTTCCTCCCTAGGCAGAAAGTTTCTACTAGCATAGACTATGGGTAATTTTAACCCTCTTGCTCTTGTAACAGAACTGCGCATAATCCTGTCTCGGAAGCATCAGTTCTCAATATCAAAGATTTTTTTTAATTCTGGCAACTTTAAGATTGATGCACTGATCAATCCTTCCAGAAAAGCGTAGAAAGCTCATTCTTGACATGATCCCCAAGAAATATTATTGGGCTGCCCCTTCCTAGTTAAATCTGGGCACACGGTGACCATAACTATTCCCTCTTTCCTTACAACCATGGGGTACTCATGCTGAATTTACGTGTTAAAACTAATTGCGATTCGCTACTCGATCCGTCTTCTATGACCGCAATACACACAACGTTCACATCTCCCTTTCCAGCAGTTTGACAAAGTGGCCCCACACTATCAACAGCTACACTTTTAAATGGGGTTTCTGTCAGAGGCATTCTACCTAATATCACTCTGGTATTACTTCCCTTGGACACAGTTTTCTAGCAAGCGTCGCAGGACCGACAACATCGTGCTACGCCACTATGTACACCAGCCCAGTACAATTCCCGTAATACTCTAATGGTTGTTTTTCTCACACCTAAGTGACCCGCCATACTGGACTCGTGCGCCACTCGGTACATGTGACCTGAACTTCTCTGTGACAACTAATTTGAAATACACGACGGCCCTAATTGATCATACTTCTTTATACTAGTCCATCCATGCTGTCCGTTCTCGAAACATGTAATAGATTATAGTCACTGTCCCGCCGTTTTTACCGAGGTGTTTTATCACAGCATTAATAGCATTTTCTCAATAGTGGTAGAATTATATTGCTGTAAGCGCTTAGTTTGGCACCAAGTATATTCTAAACTTAGAGATGCAAAAAAAAAAGGATAAGTGTATAGTATATAAATATTTCAATAAGAACAACAATAACAAAAAAAGTTAACAAAATGCTCCAAAAAATACTTTTTTGTGTCACAATGTTTGCAATATTTATAACTTACAGGGTAATGCTTTTTCTCTTTCCTTGTTGCTAACAAGAAATATGTATTCTGTGAATGACAACAGGGAACCCGAAAACTTTACGAATGCTCTTTAATTGTGTGGTTACTAACCGGAACATTTAAACATTCGTGTTTAAAGATTACGACAGGCGTAGATATCGGAAGGTCCTTCTACTCGAAAAACATTTTTGAAAACATGACTATCAATTGAACATCAAATCCAATACTAACACCTTTCAACGGGCATTTGACATTATCGGTTTATAATCTTACTAGCTTTCCAACTGCTATTACCAATTGACCAAATGGATACACTTTTTGCTAGTATGTATGTATGTATGTATGTATGTATGTATGTATGTATGTATGTATGTATGTATGTATGTATACTTATTGGTTTTGCAAGAAGTGTGGCAGTGTGCTAACAGCAATTTGGTGAATCTCTATCACATAACCCCAAATGCCCATGTATGAATTCACCATACTTCCTAATTAGTGTTTCAATCCAAAACTTGTTTTGCGCACCTGGTATTTCAAGTGAATACTAACTGGAATAAAGAAGTCCATCCAAATTGATAACTAAACGCAATAATATGGCCAAATTCAGCTTGAGAAGCTACGGCCTGAATGAGTCTGATTTCAAAAACGTTTCATTCTATTAAAAGCTAAGACGAAGTAATAGAGCAAAGATGTAGGTCAGTTTTTATTAAATAACCACTCGAAGTTGTCAACCGGTTTAGGAATTTCCAAATAGAACAATGATATCAAACATCCAGATAGAAGTAAACGTACTTAACAACTATCTGAATATTTAATCCACAACCAATATAAAATTTAGTTAATATGTATTATGTTGTTTACCAAATATCTGAACAGCTACATCATGAACGTTCATAATATAAGTTTAATCTTCCTCATCATTGGTTGCCAATTGTGGAAGATGATTACAGTGAGCTGCCCACTCTGCCTATGCATGTGGACCCTGAGTCCAATGCTGGAAGCACAAAGGATGTTTCAGTATGGGCATGATAAACCTTTAGATCTAATTGTCAAGGATGTTGCGATGTTACGTGTTTTCTGTCATGGCTGTGTGCCGTTGGCGACGGTCATCATCCACTACTTAAACAGCTATTTCCATGAGCATGCGCTATATAGATATTTCCTTTCAATGATCATCTGAACTGGTCTTTCAGCTCCCGTGTCTGTATGCTAGGAACACACGCGCTTTTTGAGTACTTCTCAGTTGGACACTCAGTATTGACATCTGAAGTTCTTGAATTACCACGGTTAATGCATGTGGATATCAGTCGTATAGACATTGATTTTTGTGGGCATCTGAAGATCTACTTTGCTGCAGAACACTGACACAAAGTGTTTCCTATGGCTTGGCCTGCATGCCTGATCCGGCTGTAATTTCAGTGTTCAGCGACCCATCCGAAGAGATTGTGCTTCACAGGTATGCAAGGCTCTACACCTTCTTCAACTGTCTCGCGTCGATACTGATGCTGGTGGGTTTCAGCAGGTTCATGTATGAAGTTGCAAAACAAAAGACCTGAAGTTGTATGCTATTAAAACTAGTGAATAATAAAATGATTTACAATGCAATAGTCGAATAAAGTTGAAAACATCATTTGCAGGAATGCATCAGTAGTCTTACTCTGTATATAGATGTGTCATTGAAAACTTATGACATAAATAAAGAACTTAACATACTGTGTATACACATTGATCGATCCATCTATTCCGCTAATAAGATCAAATACAGTTGCAGCACGGAAAAAAATTCTTATTCTAAATTTTATCGACGTCTCTCTCATTCACAGCTCATCTAAACCTCACATATGTAAGAGTGCGTTATATATTCCTCTCGACCAGTGCATTTATCTGAGAAAGCTTGCCAGTAGCTTCCCTTGGTAATTTTGTTTCCTCCTGGTTACCATTCCGACAATTACGCAAGCAATATACCGCAAGTCAACGTGTGCTGATAAAGAACATTAAAGTGATAACGACAACATCTCCTTGATTATGGTCATTACTGTGACGCTAGCAAGAAATATCTGCCGTATCCTTTAATGTTTATTAACCTCTTCGTGTGAGCAAACATTTGACAGTCGGGAAAACCATCAGCATTATGAAGAGAGATGTCTTGACTGTTTAACTTGGAGACTTTCATTTATAAGAAACAAGAAAGGTAAATATGCTCTTCTTCAAAGCAAACATTCATCAGTGCCTATCCGTTTGATGGTAGCAAACTCTTGTGTAGTAAAGGAACCATATATTTTATAACTATATCATATAAATCATAGTTGTTATATTAAAATATATAACAACGAGTTTGACGAATTACTGAATGATGACCAGATAAAGAAAACACCAAGTTGTGTATATTAGTTTTTATTTAGAATGTTTCCCAAACGCTAAAATTAATATTCCTAATGTAATATCCTAATATGAATCATATATTGTGTTGAAGATGTACATACACAAACTATTGATCGCATTCAATCAAATATTATATTTGTTCTCGTACATTATTTAATTAATTGGATACTAATTGTCTTCTCATAAACTCCATTATATCTTCTTAAAGTGGGTGGTGATCCAAATAAATGTAAATTATTCCATGACATGCTCTTTGAAAAAGCAAATGTCTACCTAATAGCGTTCTGTGAGATGACTGTCGACGTCTTTAAATTTCGATCTGGAAGTCAAGCTTTAACATACTATATTGGATTCTGTAGAGCTATATATATAAACTATGTCAAACGGTGATGAGTTTCCCAGACATTTATCATGTTTCGTACAATTATTGCCAAGTAATACGATTAAAAAGTCGTTTATTTAGCAACATCTGTCAACTCGATTTACCAAATAGTCTTTGTTTCAGCTGTTGAATTTAAACAATCGGCACGGAATATTCACTCAACTCTTAAAAATGATTTGGTCAAGATCTTCTCTTCCGTCACAGTGTTTATGCTTTTTCTACATATTTCACTAACTTTTCTTATTCACTGCTCATCAAGAATTCGCCGAATAAATAATATACAAAGATTAAACAAGAATACAAATGTTTTCTGGTTAGATGTATGATTAAAGCATGCGTCTAAGTTATGTTTTGCATTGCCTTATCGGCTGATGTTTACTTCAACTTGTCATACGTGTATGCTATAATATATTTTGTAGGTGGTAATATCTGCACAATGGTTCTTGTATCAATGATTACGATTCCGGTTTGGAGTTAATAATCTCACACAATATTGATTTCAAGGTTATTATTACTAGGACCTGGTACAATATGAATTACATATTGTCTTCGAGTTCGATTGTAAACTGAAGTACCAAATAAAGCTCTCCCGATTTGATAACCGTTATACGCAATTCCAAAATAATTTTGTTTCCTAATTGCCATCAAGTAACGCTTCTGGGAACTGTTGCGTTCAACATATCTGCTACAAACGTCGGACTATCAAAGTCATTTTTCGCCTGAACCAAATAGGACTGGAACTCAGCGTGATTCAAATGCTATTGACTAAGTCGTTGACTTCAATCATGACGTTTTTGAACGCACGTACAGTAGCAGTATATTCTTTTAGTGGACTTCAAACTTCCCTTTATGAACTGAATCATATGTTAGGTCCCCACGTTGTCTTATTGGACTTGAATCTACCTCTGAAGACGGAACATATATGTGTCTTATTGAATATAATAAAATATGAATACTTGAAGAGCAAAAGATAATAAGTAAAGTTGGATTCCAAAATATGAAGTTAAGATAGGAACAGTAGAATATAACAATTGACAACTTGACTTCACCTGCTGCATTTTGAAATCATTTTAAAAAAGCACGATTGGAATCTCGATTATGGAAATACATTTAAAATAATTCCAGAATATGGAACTATAGGGTTCGCACATGGAGTGAACAGGATATTCCGTTGTGGGTTATGTTATGTCTTGTATATACTGAGGACATACTGTATCTATATCAGTTCGACGAATGTTTACTAAATGCCTACTACTGATGGAACAAGCAACATCGTCTCAACTTATGGTTGAAAGGCAAATCCTCTAAGCAGGGGTTCAATTGATTTAATTTCGTGATAGGTTCACATTCATAATGCGCATCGTTTGCGTAGGCTACACGTATTCGGAGCCGGAAAAAAACTTAAGCGACTGTGAAATGGATATTTCTTTGATAGTTTGTACATATTGATATATTTCCTCCCAAAATAAATATTGACCGCGTTTGTGGGAAGCAGTTGGATGAATACAGGGGTTTTTATGGAAACCGATAGCATTAAAGAGTCACAGTCTTTGTACACATTGTGTGTGAAAATCTGTTTAGTAATTGTTTAATTAAACCATTAATTCACAGTGCGTGTGTATGGAGCGGTAAAGTTAATAAATATTTCGTCTTCCTGATTTCTAGAAATTGTTAGTCAAATATACGAGGAGTTAGAGCCAACGCAGTAAGATGATTAATATTATGTACGCACATGAACCACATCGACTCCTATTTAACATGGACCCTACTCTAAGTTATTATCACTGATGGATTTACTAGATCTACGAATAACGTCTAGGATAATTAGTTTTGAGAGGAAACAGCGAATTATGGGTACCGGATATGAAAACACATTCAATGTGGATTTATTGTTTCAATACATTGTACTAACAGAAGCCCAACATAGAGATTTGATTTTGATTTAATACGCTTCTTCGAATATCATGTTGTGGATCATTTTTACGTCCCGATGTATAAACTTAACTGGACAAGAAGCATTAATGTCTCCAAAAATAAACTGAATAAAATAAAATATAAAATCAAGCAAAGTCAAAGAATTAAAACTAAACTTGCAGTATCTGAACTCCTAGCATGTAATCCAAATAATTATTGCATTGTACTATCAATCGCTCAGTAATATGAAAAGGTTTCTAATGTAATCCGAGCGAACCCTTTAGAGTTCTTATCTGTTATAATGAACTAATTGAACTCAAATGATTTATTGATCCAAACGTTACTAATTCATTTACATGTCATGAAGAAAACATATCACTGAAACTTTGACTGTTTCATCTAATCTTATTGAATTATTGAATATGCACGAACTTGAATATAATCACTTAATACTCAATATATGGACTGTATAAATCGTAGACGATACTGCTCTATTATATCCAACAAAAAGTAAATCACACATGATTCCGTGACTCTTATTGACTCTCATTAACGCTATATATAAATGAATGAATCAACATGGCGCTTGTATCTTCATTGTAGAGAATTCATATGTGTTTGAAACAGCCACATCCTAATAAAGTATGTATAACAGTAATCTTCTCTCACAATGTGAATCTTAGAGTTCTATACCTTAATTACATATCCAGGCGACATTACATTTTTATTTTATGTTTATATTAGCAAGTTATATTTGGTTATTGTAATATTTAGACATTTCTTTTGATTTATCATGTTACAGGTATAGGTAACGGAGAATATATATATATATCTATATATATATATATATATATATATATATATATATATATATATATATATATATATATATATATATATATATATAATTCTTCCTCTATGTAATGAAATGTCTGTATAATATAAGTCTATTTGTACGTGTTTTGTCACTGTCCTTCTGTGTTTGCTGTATAGATCAGATTGTTGAACTAATTGTTCATCCATCCCTATATAAACACGTGCTCTGCGTATTTAGTTTTACATTGGCAAATCGACAACGATAAAATACAGTGTCGACGTATCTATCATATAAATGGTAATTTGAACTGTGAAACTGTGAACATTTCCCATAAACAAAAATACTTGCACAGAAAATAAAGAATCATATATTGGAAATATCCATGTAACCCGCATTTTATGGCCTGATGGGGCTTGCGGCATATCGTATATGGCTGGCAATTTAATAGTTGATAAAGCTGGCTGAGTTAACTGTTTAGCGGATAGAGCCGTAAGTGTGGCAGCACAGTTCTTGCTGTAGCATATATCTAAAAATGCAAGTTATTGTTGCGGCATAGCGGGCAGTATGTCAATGCTAGTGGTAGTGCAGAATAATACTTTGTGGCTGTATAAATTCATTCCAAGATTTGAATTCTGAATTAAGTAAAAAGACATTGAATTGTGATTCGAATCATAATGAGACATATGGTTATGTGAACTGTAGACCTTCTTACAATATGTCATGGTCATATATGAACTGTGCTCATTTTTATATTCTTCATATGAACCGATATTATATTTTAATACAGCATGTGGTTATAAATGAACCATACCCATTACACAATTAACAGTATGGTGTTTTCGTGTTGTTTGATGAATGGTTGTTTTCTGTGTTATTTTCTTTTATTGCCTGTTCACGAGAGTCTGTTTAAGAATATTGTATTGACATAACGCGTACGTCTAATCAATTTTAGAGTAATCTTATGGGACTATACAAAAGAAAAAAACTCTAGTGAGGGAAGCCCATTGGGGGTTGCTTGTCTCTCATAGCCCATGTACATCATCGATCATTTGGGTATACATGGCATATGAACTGGAGAGACTTAATTCACGAAACATGCAGTAAGTTCTTAGATGATTATGTCAATTAACAATGGTCCGAAAAATATCGAAATAAAAATTGACAAAACATACCTCACAAAAACATGTCATTGAATCTGAATATCTTGATTGAGTTAAGAGCTTTACTGGTTAAAATGATTATCTTTAGTGGAGACTTGAAATTGGAGTGGTGAAGGAGGAGAACAAATAAAAATAACTCAGTAATATGGCATCCAATGGCTGCATAGATTTCAGGCCTACAAATGCTGTGAACGGACCATGAAGATGACATATCGATGATGAATGATGGAAAGGCTACTAATATGAAATCGACATAGGTTTTAATTTTATAATAATAATAATAATAATAATAATAATAATAATAATAAGAAGAAGAAGAAGAAGAAGAAGAAGAAGAAGAAGAAGAAGAAGTAGAAGAAGAAGAAGAAGAAGAAGAAGAATAAGAAGATGAAGAAGAAGAAGAAGAACAATAATAATAAGAAGAAGAATATCAATAATAACAACACTGAGGTATACTAGTTGAATTTCAAAACCATTTGTTGATCTATCGATATTTACGATCACATACATAGTTTTATGTTAAAGTGAGTAAATTTGGCCAGATACATGAAATAAGAGAAAAGGCGTTGTGTTGTAGGTTTCCAGAAAAGACTACAATCAGAAAACACTATAAACAACTGAGGAAAGGCTAAATCACGTGGCCTAAAATGGAGCTGGTCTTACACAAAGTATGCAGATTGGGAGCCTCTTAACAAATCGGTAACAACCCAACAGTCAACAGAGCCGCTTTTGCTTAGGAATTCAGCAAATTCAGCAAATATGACTTTTGTAAGCAGAGGTCTAACGAATGATTGGGATATAGTGTCATGTGGGTGCATGTTTGTATCATCCTAAATGACACTACAAAATGCTATAATGTACGGGAAAGCTCTTCATTTACGAATAAAAGCCAAACCCTATAGATGGTAAGTGACTTCATGTGAATGCATTGTCCACAAGGACAGATTCATTAGATAAATTTATGACAAATATTTTAATGCATATTTAAAGTTTCAACGGCAGTAAACTATTTTAAAAGTATGCAGATTAAAGACATTAATATAATGAAATATACTTAAAAAAGGGGCATAAACAACAATTAGAATGCCATAAATACCTAACATCAGCAAGAGCGAAAGGAAGCATATGGAAAGCCAAATTGAAAAACAATCCATAAATACAAAGGTTTAAGAATATTTCCCGAAAAATAAAAAGTGTTCATTCTGTGGCACTAACATTTGTTTTCTTTTTCATCAAATTCGACAAAATTAAAACGTGTCAGGTTTAGAGACACAAATGAAACATTGTATTACCACGAATATAACCACATAGCAAATGAAATAAGCATAATGTACATGCATGAAATCATTGATCTTTGTGAACGTTCTTTTAACATGTTTCATAACAACACTACACCGAGTAATTGATTATAGAAGTCGAAAAGTATGTTCAGACAAGTCATCAATTTTACAAATGTATTATAATTGCAGAGTGCATCAACATATTGTTTTTTATACTTCTGTTTGATAATTGAGGACAAATACATTAAAACAATTGAAGTGCGAAGAAAAAGACAAAGAAAAGCGCGCCGAATCTAATGGTGTTCAAGATTCATTCGATAAGTCGAATCATAAGAAAGACGTACATCTGAAATGAGGAAAGTATCAGAGCGTGAACGAAATAAGTATCGAATGAAACGTTATGTTAAAATCTGAAAATGGCTATCTTATATCGATAGCGATTATCACTAGGTCTGCATATGGCTATGTGATATTGAATATCGATTATAAGTATGTCTGAATATTGCTATGTTATATCGAATAGCGAGGATCCGTTATATCGAATAGCGATTATATGTAGTTCTGAATATGGCTGTTATATCGATCAGCGGTTATCAGTAGGCTTATGATGTGATGTCAACAAGACGCTAATGCTATGTGATATTTTAAAATAGATTTGAAATATATTTGACATGTGTTGATGACACATTTCACACTTGATCGAAACCCCTGCTAGGGTTAAGTTGGTTTAGCTCACTGTGCCAGTTTGAAGATGAAAGTGGAGAAAAAAAATTAGAATAATAAAAGACAGATGCGCAACGATTGATAACGAATGGCGTGTCGTCGATAGTAGAAGAAAATGATACAAAATCGAATGGTCCTGCTCATATATCGTGAATCTTTGTACCGACAGAAGCGATAATTGTCTTTTTTAACTAGTAGAACGTTCGGAATGTATGATCCTACTGTTTTAATAGCATCATATTTAAAGTCTGCTTAGAGAATCTTATAAATTATTTGCCAGTACCGTGTTGGCTCCATCGATCTCAAACGGTGTAGAACCATCTGGATACAGGTCAGTTGGATAATTTCAAGTTCCTATATTAAGACATACACTGCTGCAAAATAGAATGAACAATATAGGTCCATTGATAGAGGCCTGTGAAATTCAGCATTTTTACTTTGAAACAGTCGATCATTTAAATATACGTTTAGCACTCAGTGACGTAAGAAGCACAAGCGAGAGTAAAGGAAAATAATGTAACTCATTTTCATCCATATATTGTTTGTATAATAGACAGACATAGAGATAGACAGACAGATAGTCAATCAGAGTGATAGATAGATAGATAGATAGATAGATAGATAGATAGATAGATAGATAGATAGATAGATAGATAGATAGATAGATAGATAGATATATTTTGATATTATAAAATGTGAGCAGATTACTTATGTGGTTTTGATTGTGCAGATAAGCCTATGAAATTAGTGTGCAATAATCTCTTTGATGACTGGCTGTGACCGTAGGACTATGCATATTCCCTGCCAACAAGAACTACTAAATTGTACATCTATTTACTAGCAAAAATGGACTCTGTATATCGAATAGCTATCAGAGTCAATATAAGGAATTCAAAGGGCGGAGGTGATGCAGTCTTTGCAAATAGAGTGAGTTTGAAAACAAATAAGAATGAATGATTCCATCAGATCTGACTAATACAATGCTTCATGTAACAACGCCTAAGACAGTGCCACAACTGGTCACTGTCCAGAAGGCGAGAACAGAAAATTCAGCTAAATATAGATGAAGATGTACGCCCGTGGCAGGTTCAAGCATATATGGCATTATGAAAAAGGAGACTAACAAGAATAATGAATGCAAAACAATTTGTTATTTAAAGCTGCTAGAGCCTTCTTCAACGAACCCGATTAAAACGGAAATAGAGATATTCGTCCAATCCACCCTTCAATAAACTATGTAATATCCTGTGCAAATTCTTTAACAGTGTTAAACAGAGAGAAAGCTAAAACTATGAGATAATTGCAATCAGTTTACACTGTGGACTTCTAAATTGCGACAGGTTGTCAAAAGCAAACAAATGCACGAATGAGTGAGTGAAAGGAGATTTGATCAAAGAAGCAGATCCAATATCTGATGATAAAATGGAAACTTTATGGGCATCTACCCAGCTAGGCCATGCAACACCTGAACTCATCATCAACAAACTATGGTTTCTTAATACAATACACTTCGGTCAGAGAGGGTCGTCAAAACATAGATATGTGTTGGTGGATGGACAGGATAAAATAAGACTCAAATGGCCTTGAATTTTCAGAACAACAAATTAAAACAAGAAATGCGCTTAACCCTAAAGAATTATTAAACCTAACTATGGCAAAATCTCTGAGGTTTCAGCACGCTTCCTTGTAAGATTATATGGTTTATATGCGGAAAAACAATCTAAGGCGGTGTCCGTGATGCAGACTCGCCATTCTACATTAAAACTAACACATGGTATGGATCTTGCGGCCCACCACCAGGACAAACATGGTTTGGATATCCATCAATACAAATGAAAAGCCATACCTCTCTCGTGAAGAAAATGTCAACAAATGCTGTTTTCCCTGATGAAAAGAAATAATCCTACCAAATTAGCCAGAAACATTTAATCCAAACACTGAGTGACCAATGCATTTATATTAATACAATCATCCAGATATGTGGTCACAAATCCTTCCAATCATTTATTAACTGCAGTCAAATCTCCTAAATTATCAACAATATGTCCACATCCAGCAAAGTTTCTGTAGCAACTAATACTTCTTTCAGAGAAATACCAAACAACTGGAATTATATTTCTTCTGACAGATCCAATACAGCATTTTGGGTATATTTTTGCGTTGGAATATACACACTTCTTGAAGGTAGCATTACGTACAGCCACATGCAAATTCATATATTTGTCTCTTCCACTAACCCAGCATTGTTATAGAGATAGATATATGGTTATATATACATATACACACACAAACGTAGACACACACACACAAACACACACACACACACACACACACATATATATATATATATATATATATATATATATTTATATATATATATATGTATATATATATATATATATATATATATATATATATATATATATATATATATATATATATATATATATATATATATATATAACTAATCTTTCATTATTGTCTTCATCTGTATTTTGTCATATTCTGAGGAAATATCATTCGGAACGTTGTCTCGATCGAGCTGATCATATGTGCCTTCCGGTCTTGCACTTGTAGCAGATGCAGATGCCGATGCAGATCTACACCGAAGTGAAAAAAACCCCGAATGATCTGATTTGAAACATTGCATACAAAACTAAAACTTAAACAATACTTTGTTAAATTTGCAAGGTCCTTGTTCCAGCGGGTGAACCAGACAAAGTGGCATTAATTAACTTATAATTTGTTTGAGGTAGTTCGTTCATAAAATAAACATTTATTTCTCAAATATAATGTTTTAGACAAAGATAATAAATTAAGTGATTTATGACATTCATAATTTGATTTTCGGAAATTAGGGTATGACGTAGAGTATTTCCATCCGTTATATAATAGTATTATGTTAAGGTAATATTAATTTATAATTTTATCTTAACCGATAATTAGAATATTAACACATATTAATACAATTTTGGACGTACATGCGAATTCTCGTCAGGAAACATCCTACTGCAATCCCAATCAGTACTCCACACATAAATACACCAACGATGATCCCGATAATCCGAGGACTAAATTCACTTCCATCAGTATTTTCGCATAACGCCAACCCTGTAGCGATAAAAATAAAACACAAAAGTATATGGGCTGTATATTTTAGAAACTGTTTTGAATATAAATTATGTTTTGTCCAATACTGAGCATGTCTTTTTGTAGTCAAATATAATGAGAAGATCAATTTAAATAACACCCAATCTCCCACAACTAGTTTATTGTCTCTATCGTAATTATAATATCCAGTTGATGCCAGAAAATTACCACTTAATTGACAGAAACTGACATTTTACACATAATATATATAAAGTAAGATAATAAAACGGACTAGCGTACTTATAATTGGTGCATTAATACAAATGCAAAACCTCTTTGAGGTGTAATTGACAGATTGTTTTAATGTTATATCCTCTTAGGATAGGAGCTAATATATTGTATTTAATCTTTTACACGAGTGCTGATTTTAAATTTATCCATGCAACTATATTCTAGCACAGGACAGCAAACGTATTTAACTATTAAACGAGTGTCAAAAAGTGGAACTGGATAGGTTTGCACATTAAGTTGTTATATCTTGGTAAACAAACAAAAATACATGTTCCATTAATGTCAGGAAACGATCAATTATCACCAAAAAGACTTCCATATTTGGTCTCAGTTTAATCCAAACATGTTTGTTGAGTATGCATTGTGTTTTATGTTACAAAGATATACAAACAATATCGAATTTCAACAGTATTACTTCCTTGAAAGTCATAATTGTGTTATGACTACAAATGCATGCTGTTAAAAATCATCATAATCATCATTATCTTGACCTAGTGTGGTCCTTGAGTCATTTTGCTGCTTGAACATCTGAGCAGTGCCTGTTACTTGTTTCGATCATGTGCCAAAAGTCAGTGTCTCCGCAAAACATTTCCTGGTCCATTCCGTGACATTATCAGTCCACTTTTGGCTCTTATCTGCCTCTTTTTCTGCCATCGGGGACACTGTCCTGCAGTATTGATTTGGAAAGACTGTTGGTTCTAGTTACATCCCCGTACCATGTGAGTTTTTTCTTCATGCCAGTATTGAGGAGGTCTTCATAATGCCCTACTTTGTGCCTGATGGTGTCACGCATTTATTCATTTGTGATGTAGTCGATGTAAGAGATGCCAAGGATAGTTATGTTGCTTCTCATTTCAAGTGCCTGTATTCTTCGTTGTCATTCTGCTGTCAGGGTCCAAGCCTCATACGAATACAAAAATATTCAGATGACTAGTGCTCTAAATAGTCTGATTTTAGTTTTCGGACCGATAGTCTTGTCTCTCCAGATGGGTCTTAGTTTTGACATATATACCATTGTTTGTGTTCCTCGTGACACACTTTCTGATTTGGACCCCTCTTTGGTGATTAAGGAAATAAGATATTTGAACCGGCGCTCAGTGCTTACAGTTCATGACCTCTGACTTTAACTTTGGCTGAGATTTGTTTGCTATTATTTGTCATCAGCTTTGTCGTCTCGGCGCTTATATGTCCAATCTGGATCATTTTTCATCCAGGTTCTTCATTAAGGTGACAAGTTCGTCTTCATTGCCTGCCAGCCCATTAATGTAGTTTGTAAAGCGTACGGTGGTGATATTACGCCCTCCATGCTGACTGTCCACACTGTGGTTTTCCATGGCTTCGCTAATGTAGATGATCAAAGGCGTGGCTGACGGGAGGCAGCCTTGACCAACGCATCTGTTGTCTTGGACATGTCCCCCATAAAATCGTGTTTAATTACTGCACTGGTAGCCATTGCGTACCGCTGCTTCATGGTATGGGTGAACCTTTGACCTAGGATGTACTCCTGCATTGTCTCTCACAATCCCTCATGCCACACTCTGTCAACAACCTTTTTGAAATACATGAACACATCATAGATGTCTTGTGGATGTTGTTAGTACTTTCACACAGAATCCTAAGAATGAATATTTGTTATGTTGTGCTTCATCTACTTCAAAACACAACCAGTTCTTCAGCGATTATTTCTTCCGCTTGTGGGTTCCGTCTATTCAAGATGATCTTCAGCATCATCTTATTAGCTAGGCCGATCGAACTGATAATTCTGTAATTGTGCGACAACCGGAGATTGCATTGGTGGGGGCGTGTTATAATCCGTAACTAGGTCCACAATTTAATTCAGTCGTCTAAATGCCAGATCGTATTGCAGATATTTGTTTGTAGTTCAATCACTAATTTTCCACCATTCTTGATAAGATCAGCTGGGATGTTGTCTACTCCATCTGCCTTCGCATTTCTACGTGCTCTTATTTCTGACTACTCCTCTTCGTTTAGAATAGAGAAGTCATCGTCATTTTCTAGTTTGGAACTTCAAGCACCCCGCGTCTCCTGTGGATGAATGGTTGTAGAGTTCTTTACAATACTCAATATATCTTTCTGCATTGTCATTTTCGTCTTGAATAGTACTGACTCTTATTTGCATCTGTCTGGTGACACTATTTTGAATGTCTTTTTTTTGTCATTCTTTATCAGACTGCACTCTGTTTCTGTGTACATTTGTCTAATCTAATATTCTCTTGCTTTCTTCAAGTTGTTTCTGATATTCCTGTTTATTTCTAGTTATTCAACTGCCCCTTTTGTGTGTCTTGTGTTTTTCAGGTGTTTTCGTGCATCACAGAGATTCACAATTTCTTCTGTAAACCAAGGTTTTCTTTGGGTCATTGAGGCTAATGATGTCTTTGGCAGCTGATATCATGACTGTGTTGGAAGTGTCTGTCATCACTTTAATATAAACATCTATCACAAGGAGTGTAGCAAAAGTTTCCTCCAATTGTTTCTTGGTATGGCTTGTAGATATTAGGGTTCTTCAGTTGTTCAAGGTTGAGATTGAGCCTGATTTTCTTTGGCTTGTTAATTTTCTTCATCCTCACTCGGAAGTTCATAATGGCGATTCCTGATCATCCCAATATCAGCACCAGTGGACGTTTTTGTTTTTCTGTTCTATAGTGATTCCATATCGGTAACGTTTTGAACCAATATGCAATCGATCCTGTTATTATGGGTTCCATTTAGTGCCTGCCATGGCCAGCATCGTTAAGCTTTATATGGCCCATGGTCTTGGCTAGAACCAAGTTGTTGTAGCTTAATCTTGCGATCGCGAGCATTCCTCTCCCTTTTCAATGGTAAGCTCATTTGAAGACCGTCCACAATGAGCATGCTAGTCTCTTAGAGCATCTTTGCCAACTTCGACATTCCAGTCTCCTTGGATGATGAGGATGTCTTTTTTTTACTTAATATGTTATAATACCCTGGATTTTGTGATAAACCCTCTGTTTCGTTATCATGATGATCAGTAGTTAGAGCATAGACTTGGATAATTGTGATGTTAAAAGGGATATGCTTTCTGACGAATGGAGATGAATATGCTAATTATTGGGCGGCATTCATGCACTGATCCCTTGAAGGCTTTGTTTATATGGAAGCCTACTAAATGCATATCCTTGTCCAACTCTCTGCCATAATAAAATATATGCCTATCGTCAGTTTGGTGTTCTCCTGGGGCCGTCCATTTTACCTCATACACATAGTCCAAGGATGTTACATGTTTAGTGTGCATAGCATTGTCAACTCTTCGAGAATTCCCTCTTGCGCCAGAGCTACAATGTTCCAGGTGGCAAATGCGATTCAATCTCTCGCTCTGATTTTATGCAAAGTACCAGTAGCACACTTGTCACCTATGTCTTAGTGGACAACGGCAGGTGCGATCCTTGTTGATCCGGGCTTCGACCGATCCGGTAACGTAAATTCAGATTAGTCCAGCATTATTTGTGAGTCTTGTGCAAACGTTGTCTGCCGGAGCACATCCCTCTCCAGATCATGGATTTGCCAATAGGGGATTTAGTATATCGTCCAACTGTCTTAGGGTCTCTACTCTTGATTTTATTTTAGGGTTTACTCCCTTAGCCTTTAGCTAAACAAAGCAGACCTGAAAACCAGTAGGAACCTCATGTATGGGCGAGTGCGACCATTTTCCGAGAAGATAACGCATCTGTGACTGCCCTGTGGGCAATATCCAGTTTCAAATTGATCTACTTATACATTTTATCACATCACTATTTATTACGTATTTTGCAAAAACAATTCATCATAGGCCGGATGATATTTTCTAAAACACGAATTGTGTAAATAACTGTGAATTACAAGTAAAATCGCATGCTATTAATTTCACAATTATTATCCGCATTTCTGACTGTAATTATAGCCATAATAAAAATATTCGCAACAATAAATATTTAACAAAATATTTTGGATTTTTTTTTAATAATATATAATATATTATTTATTTCTTTATAGGGTGATATACCTTAAATGTAGACTCTCAAATTTGTACCAGAAGTTACTTCCATGTCAGGTTGGAAAAGATCGTTTCTAACATATATTTACAACATACTGTGAGATTAGACTGAGAAGAGGTGATATATTGGTACGTTTAATTGCCGTTTTCTAAAACTGAAACAAACAATTTTATGTGTTGCGGAATATAAGCAAATCTTGTACGTCACAGACGAAGAGGCAAAACATTTAGATGAACATACATATTTCTAAAATTCTAGAAGCTATCATATTACTCTCGGCATACATTTTCTACATATGTACTGGGGCGTGTCCATTGAAAGAAGTTTCATTAACATGGTGAAAACAGGAATCAAGTGCATAATGACCACATCCTTGATGACAATAGAACCGAAAATATCCAAACTGACCCTCTCAAGAATATATATTACAGACAGATTTTCATTTTTCTCAATAACTCAATAGTGCACAAATATTATACTTAAATATCGACCCATTACTGAAGTGGTTTTTTAATGGATTTAGCACACCTCTGGCTATTGGCGTGATGCATGAGGACTGTCAAATATATTACCATTCCAGCTGTGTGCCTCATATTTGAAAACTTATTAAATGCATTCAACTTAATTAGATATAATGTAAATCGTATTTAACTGATCTGAAAAAAATAGAGGTTTCAGTTGTTTGACTTTTAACGCATATTAACTTGTGTTTCCTGGGGAAAAAAATTCCGATATACATTGATTTTAAGTTAATTTAAATGGGGAATAACTCAGCTTTACTTTACTACCCGAGTACTACTGGTGGTTGTTATGATACTTTGTTGATATGTTACAAACTCCGCCAGTAGGAAAAGCCAACTATATGGCAACTGACAAAGCCTCTATATATTTGTATGATGATCTCATTATTCATTCTAATAAATTTTACAATCGGGTCGACATTACGAAAATATTACTCATGTCTTCATGATGTTTAATACATTTCATCCGATAATTGTAGTAATAGACTTATACTTATATGAAAAGCTTTTATAGTGAAAACATCTGCAACTCTCGAGAATGATGTTTTACATTAGGTAATACTATGTATTTTAAAAGACAATGCTGATTGAATCAGGTAGAGGACTATATAATGTATATTTTCTTTATATTAATTATTCATGATTGTGTAATAATTGTATTAACGTTGTGACCATAGATTTATTTGGGCTTAATATATTTCCTTAAAAATTTTATTTCAGGTGATTCTTCTCTTGGAATTAAAAGTGCTCTTCACAGTTACATAAACTGCTAGCAAATACCCGCCCCGCAGCCACTGCCGGTATATGAACATTTCCAGCGTATAATATAATTTTGATTTCCACTAAAGCTTATTCAGAACTTAAGTCTTGTTACTGTAATACAAGGGTATCTTTTTATTGTATTTATCACAGAGCTAATTGCTTCAAACATTTTACTATTACGTCTTTAAGGACGGTCAAGATGGGAATGAAAGCTAGGTACTCGTCATGGGATAGAAATTTCTACGTTTCAGGTTTTCTTTCATATCTGATAATTACTTAATGAAACCAATAAGGTTTATAAAGTATATAGCTTTATTTTATATCCTACTCAGGAATAGTTAACTCCTTGAAAACAAAAGACAGATTGTTCAGCTTGCCAGAAAATTGTATCTGTTTGAAAGAAAAGCTTTTGTAACGAAGCAGAAATTTAAAATATGTTGGTCAGAATTGGGTGACAAAGATATGACTACAACACTGACCATTTCAGATTCATCAACACTTTCTGTTTGGGATTTAATTGAGATTTATTAATGTTTATTCACACATTAAATCATTAGGACCCGTGCTTGTACTTGGGAGTATTTGGTATTTATTTCCCAATACCGTTGATTCTTTTTTTTAACATTTTCAAGCTGTATAAATTATATGTTCAATGTTAATTTGCTTATTACTTCTTATTCCTTTTTATTACTTATATTAAGACCACATTGAAGTGACAGTATATATTCCACACATACCTCATCTAAAGGTACCGTTAGAAAGATAAACATGCAATTGGAGTGCTCATGGAAGGTTAGAATGGACAGCTATAAACAACGAAATTTTACGGGAAAAGCATTTTGACAAATATCAAATTCGAATATGACTGTAAACAACAGTGTATATTATGCACTTCATGAAAATATGCTAAAGGATTTACAGTAATTGAAATTTCTAATTAGCCTAAGTTGATAAGATGATTACAATTCGCCGCACAGATCTAATAAAATATCGGAATGTTACCATTTTCTATGCAGTTACCATGGCCCATTATGTATTTATGATTGGGATTTAAAGTGTTTACATTAC
>JAQISU010001236.1:18751878-18756878 GCA_029339505.1 Unio delphinus | reverse complement strand
TCAGTGGATGGGTCGGACTTAGAATGCCCTTAAATCGTGTACCAGTTTAACGGATGCTTATTTCACAGATGTCCTCTCTGCTACCAACAACGTGGCACCAACAATCAGTTTTTACAACGGACCATGAGAGACGTGTACCAAGCTACTTGTCAGCAGCGTTTGAAGTTATAACAGCAAGGATACCAGGTGGTGGAAATGTAGGAACACGATTACAGTCACCGTTTGAAAACCGATCCCGATTTTAAAAGCATGGTGTAAAGTTACACGTTGGTGGACTCTCTAAACACGCGGGTTTGTTTGTACGGAGGACGGACGAATGCGACCTGTTTGCTGAACCAAGGAGACGAAGAGAAGGGAGAACAAATCAAATAATTGGACGTGTGTTCGCTGTATCCTTACGTCCAACCAAGATCAATCTTGTAAGCACACCATGGAAGAACGCGCCTTGACAGGAAAGTGAGTTAGCTTGAAATCGTTAAAAGTTTTTGACCTGGGATACCAACTTTTCGAAGTGTACGAAATGTACACCTTCCCAAGATACAACAATACGACAATGGTGACGAGACACAGAAAGGTATTTTCGCAGAATACTAGGATGCCATTTTATCACTGAAAAAAAGCCAGTGGCTATGCCGCCTAGTGCCACACTCCCGAAAACAAAAACAAATTCAACGAAAAATACTGGGAGCAGGAAAGCATCAATTTAAACCACATCGCGAGAAACGAAGGAGGGCGATCGAATGCCAGTGTAATCTTAAATTGCTTGTTGGGTAAAATGGCACAACGACCATCTTTACCCAAGACTTAGTATTTGTCGGAACCTTCCCGCTACGTCCAGATGATTCACGACAAAACCAAATACATATAACACGTAGACTTCGTTGGCGAGGACTTGATCTTTGTCAGTTACGAAGAAGAACTACACTTTGTAGAAGGCGACAAATTTGGAATTGTTATCATTGCGGCTTACGTGATAGCTTTCGCTCGCCTAATATTGTAAGAAGTTTTAAAACTGATAGGAGATCGTGTGTTGTATGTTGACACAAACAGTTGCATCTACATCGATCGTCCGAACCAGTGTTACCTTAACATCGAAGGAAATCGTTTAGGAGCCTGGACAGATGAACATCTACGACAAAATTATAAGTTTTGCAAGTGGCGGTCAAAACAAAATATGGCTATGAATACCGAAACCCACAACGAGAAATGCGTACCATTAACAGAAGACGATCTGCTAAGCCCTAGTCAGATTAGTAATATCCCTACCCCCAAACCAACTGAAATCCCCAATAAATGTGATGGCAGTGGGAAAGGGAAAATCAATGAAAACTAGGAATCAGGATAAAATAACTAAAGCAATAAGAAATAAGGCAGTAAGCATCACCCCCACCACTCCAGCGAAACCCACTAAAAATCAAGCTAAGTGTCAAATAAATGAGAACGTTACTATATGGCAATGGAATGCATGGGGACTGTCAGGAAATATTAACGAACTTAAACTTAAATTAATAAAAACAGTGCATACATCTGACATTCTCTGCATTCAGGAAACTAAAGTCTCCCCAAACTCGAGAACATTGCCATCAGTACAAGGCTACTCCCCGGGCTATTTCTAACATAGAACGGAAGGCCACGGGGGTGGATTAGCCATATTCATAAATAATAACATACCAGCAGTTACAATAATACCCATAACATCTAGGGAAATTGTTAATTCACAAATAGAAGTATAAACACTATTAATCAATACAGGAAAAAGTAAATTACAAATTGTCAATATTTATGACCCAGGAGCTGAAAATAAATTAAACCACGATCTAGTCTTTAAGGAGCTGACTAAACTAATACAAAACGAGCGTACAATCATATGCGGTGATTTCAATGCCCATAATGAGCTGGGGGGGTGGGGTGGGGAGAAATGACGGATAGTAGAGGTAGGTGGGTTGAGGCTTGGGCCAACAAATCCACCCTGACCATCCTAAATGACGGTGCCAGGACCAGACTAAATCCGGTAGATGGCACCCTATTCGCCATCGATCTCACCCTATGCACACCCAAACTGGCACAGGTGGCGGAGTGGGTAGTTGTTCAATCCGACCCCATGGGGAGCGACCACTTCCCAATAATCGTCACCCTGTAGATGGCCGTACAGCTCCAAACAACTAATAGAATCCCCAGGTGGAATTATAAGAAAGCCGATTGGGATCTATTTAGAACATTAATAACATATACCCAAATAGACCAAATAGAAACAGCAGATATAGACCAATATGATGAAAACATTATTAAGGTCATTACCAAATCAGCCACCAGTAGTATCTACAAAACTAGCAATAAATCTAGAAAGCTAGGTGTACCATGGTGGAACGATGGAATTAAATTAACTAGACAGGCAAAACTTAGAGCTTTAAATAAATTTAAAAGATCAAGTAAGACTACTCACTTCCTCGAGTACAAAACACAAGATAACAAACTAAAATATCTGATTAAGCAGTCAAAAGAAGCTACTTGTAATAAATACTGTAGTAACTTAAATTTTAAAACTAATACTCAACAGGTGTGGGCCAAATTCGAACTTTAAGCGGGAAGAACACAAACAGCACCCCACCAATAAATAATACTAGTAATAATAAGGAAAACAGCAATATGAGCAGCAATAACAACCACACCAAGGAATTTGAAACACATAGAGCTAAAGTAGAAATTAAGTACGCAAACCACTTTAAATACCTGGGACCCAAATTATAACCATTAAATGACAATATTACTCTGTACAAATGGGAACAGGCACTAAAAAAAAGAAACATCACCTCGGGAGGATCAAATAGGGTACATTATATATAAACAATTACCTTTAAAATTAGTCAGCTCCATAATTAAAATGCTCAATATAATATTGGACACAGAAAGGCTATCTAAAAAATGGAAAAATGCGATAGTAATACCCATACTTAAACCAAATAAAGATCGAAATAATATCAACTCGTACAGACCCATATCACTCCCCAATAATATATGTAAAGTCATGGAAACCATATTTATCAATAGACTTGAAATCCACCTCGAAAATAACAACTTAATATCTGACAATCAATGTAGATTTAGAAACAAACGATCCACTACTGACCAATTAATAACATTAGAAACCGCTATAAAACTAGCTTTCAACTAAACAAGAATAGCCGACAGAAATTTAATTGCGGTATTTCTCGATCTGGAGAAAGCATTCGACTTGGTATGGACCATTACGGGTCGAATGTTTAACTTTATTGAAAATTTCTTAGCTGACCGCAAGATTATAACTAGGGTTGGAGCAACTTACTTTGAGGAACACTCCCTTGAAAACGGAACTCCACAAGGGAGCGTACTCAGCCCCACCCTCTTCAACGTAATGATAAATGACCTTGACCGAAACCTGGCAACACCCAAAATTGGATTATCACAGTTTGCGGATGATAGTGGACTATGGAGAGCAGGCAACCCCTCCAACCACACTCATATGGCTGAAATCCAAACCAGCCTAAATAACATATGAAAATGGGCAAATACATGGGGTTTCAAACTATCACACCAAAAAACGGTAGCCTTACTGTTCACCCCATACACTAAATTCAATACTTATCCAAAATTAACAATTCAGGATAAAGAAATAAAATTTGTCAAAGTAGCCAAATTTCTGGGTATGTATTTTGACCAACACCTAACATGGGCATACCACATATATGACCTAGTTAAGAGATGGAACCAGGACCTAAACCTATTAAAAAGCCTCAAAGGCACTCAGTGGGGTGCGAACCAGGAAACAACAATAACCCTCTATAGGGCTTTAATACGATCTAAATTAGACTATGGATGCCAAATTTACTCCACAGCGCCCATACAACATTTAAATAAATTAGACAACATACAGAGAAAGGCCCTATTAATTGGCGCTGGCGTATTGCCATCAACCTCGACAGCCGAGCTGCAAATTAATTTAGGAGAACCGCCCCTGCGACTCAGAACGCAGGAACTCATACTAAAATATGCAGCACGGCTTTCAACCTAGAAAAAACGCACCCCACTTATCTGGCCATTAAGAAATGTAACATCCCATTTAGGATAAAAAAGCGCACCAATGGGAAAACTAGTTCATCAACTCAAATCTCAACATCCTGCAGATATATTCCAAGCTGAAAATAACATAGTGTACGAGTATGAACCTTGGAGTAACGTACAAGCAAAAGTTAACATCTCCCTGTCAAGTAAAGGAAACAAAGAAAACCAAGAAACCTATCTAAAAACAGCAGCTTTAGCAATAATCAACTCCCAATATCAACATTACATGAAAATTTATACGGATGGCTAAAAAAACAACCAAATCCATTCAAGACAGCTGCAGCACTAGTTATCCCAGAGCTAATTGTACAAATGGGTAGACGTTTACCAGACTTCTGCTCCATTTACACAGCTGAGTTTTGGCCATCCTGGAAACATTAAAATGGATTGAAGTTAACACACCTAATAAGACAGTGATTATCAACGACTCGCTAGGCGTCCTAACATCAATCCAAAACAATACTACCAAGTCTAGAGAAATTTTTCAAAACCAAATTAACGTAAAATTATAAACGTTAAATTCTAAAAACTTAACAAACGAATTCATGTGGATTCCCTCCCACGTTGATATCAAAGGCAATTAAATGGCAGATCAACTCGCCAAAAACAAAATCGACGAACCAAATTACTCGCCACTCAAACATAGTCCAACTTAGCTATATAGTTTAATTAATACATTCATCGATCAAAAGTGGCAAATTGATTGGGATTTAAAAAAACAACAGAGAATATTATACTACACCGCTAAAGAACTAAGTAGAAATAAAAAACCGCCCAACGGCTCAAGTTACGAACAAGCTATAATAAATAGAATAACCTTAGGAAAAACCAAACTGGCAAACAGTTTTGGAAAAGATTTAGGACCCTCCCCTCATAACATCAATTGTTACAATTGTAACATT
>JAQISU010001236.1:18546878-18746878 GCA_029339505.1 Unio delphinus | reverse complement strand
ATTGACGTAGCATGTTAACTACTTTAATTTATTTGTTAAAATCTGAATTAGAATAGTTCAGGATGAAAACAATAAAGTATTTTTTAATTTGGTAATTTATCTGACACAGGATGATCGCCAAAGTTTCATGAAGTGTTCAACATTGTGTATGAGAGAGAGAGAGAGAGAGAGAGAGAGAGAGAGAGAGAGAGAGAGAGAGAGAGAGAGAGAGAGAGAGAGAGAGGGGATATAGATTGTACATCATTGCGAATAATATTGAAGTAGGTGTTCAGTTGTAACATACAAAATATTTGTATTGTGACATTTGCATTGCCAATATTTAACGAGCAAGATCTAAATTATTATGAAATATTATTTAATATAATTTCATTTCATTCGTAATACTCGCGATCTTTAAAATTAAAGATTATCACGTGATGTCTGAACGGCGTACAATGCGAAAACCGAAACATGAAAATCCGTTGATAGGGTTTTGTAAAGCAAGTACAACTCAAAAACAAAAGACTTCGTTATCATCTGAGAGACAAATTCTAAATTATGAGATCAATCAGTCGAAGAGAAGGGGTGTGTGAAGAATCAATGCATCTCACATAGAACATTGCAATGAGAACCCTAGGTTATACTCCCTAATTATATATGTGTTGCAGTATATACTTAGCAGGATGAAGTTCATATGGTCAACTGACTTGCCTTCTATATTTATTCTGACTTTGACGGACGCAACCATAACCTCTTCACAGCCGATACATACTTGGCACTTGACATTGTCACCTGGATCCATATTAAATGCTAAGTGACCTGTGTCAAGACTCATAAATTGAAAGAAACGTGATCCTCGCACAGTAACTAAAATTGTATCCTTTCTTACCCATCTTTTACCTGACCAATGAGTTACATATTTCTTGGAATCTGTAAGAAAAAGTTTGAGGAGCACAGGGGTATGCATTTTGCAAAACACTCTAGTTGCAATTGTAATTTTCCCATGTTTATAGATACATTTATGTATATCTCACGTGTTTACTCTCTCATACAACGGCATATTTAGTATTTTATTTAGCTAGACATAAATTATGTATGAAAACGAACATCTTTGTTTCGATAAAATATATAATTCTTATGAAGAAATATTTAATTCAATTTATATTCATCTTATATAATATAGGTGTAAGTAAGGTTTGTAGGTAAAGTAATATGGAAATTAAAAAAGAATGTAGACTCGGATGAAATGTGCCTATGCAGACAATTATTGTGAGCGGGAAGTGCTGGTGTGACGTCAGTAGATGAGAAAAGAACTACATTCAGTTCAACTTGGAGCACTTAAATGAGGCAAACATGTCCCAAATCCTTAGGAAATTAAATTGATCCACCAATAGTCCTAATAAATCAATTAATATTATCTATAGTTCCCAAAATTGGAACGACACGAACGTTTGTTTACTATTCACTTTTTATTTCAGCCAATTCATGTAGATCAGGCTCCATATAGTTTCCTCGCTTTAAGTTAAGCTCGGTTTATAGGTGACACACTTTAGATTTTCCCAAACCCCCAAAAAGCAAACTTATGTTTTGAAATAAAAATCCATGTCAAGCAAAATCATATTTCATTCAATTTTAAATATTCGAACTATTTCATTATAAACACAATAAGATGTCTCTAATAATAAGCTCTCACAATTATCTTTAGGTGACTTTAATCTAAACAACATACGCCATCCTATTTCGTAGTATTGAGATTTTCAGAATACAATGTAAAACATATATATATATATATATATATATATGTGTGTGTGTGTGTGTGTGTGTGTGTGTTTCAAGAGAAAATTCATTTATTGCAAGATTAATGTAGACATACAAGTATTAAATACCAAATGGATGAAGGCTTTCAATATCATATCAAATAATGTTGTTGTTAAGGAATGTGGGTGTATTTTATTTAATCCGCTACCTATACAGCTGCATTTGATTTAATTCACTAACTATGTGGCTGTATTTAATTTAAGCTACTACCGTTACCACCGAAGAGTAGCTGTAGAGTAGTTTCTCTTCATTAAGCTGATCTCAACTTTCTGTGCTAAATAAATACACGAAAAGGGACTTTCAATAACATTCTCTGAAAATGTGTTATGTGAGTGGTTTGTGTTAGGAACTGCAGCTTTGTTTCATTGAACGATTCCATTACGCTTACCTCCAAAGACGAAAACTTCGCATAAGGTTCAAGCATATTTAATATTTTAATTTAGTAAGCTGGATTGTCCTCTTTTGATTGACATACAATATGAATGAAAAGAACCTAACTAGTTCGATAAAATATTGAATACTTATTAAGAAATGTTTGATTCAATTTATATTCATCTTATATCATAGAGGTGTGCAAAAGCTGCTTTGTAGGTACACCACTATGTACACAAAACAGGAATGTAGACTCAGGTGAAAGGTATCAATGAAGATATTTATCATGAGCAAGACCTGCTGACGTGTCGTCAAGGGAAGGCAAAATGGATACATTCAGTTCGACTTGGATCACCTGAATGAAACAAACTTGACACATTCTTAAGCAGAAAAAAAATTCATCCGCCAAGAGTCCTTAGAAATAAATTATTTTGTCTATAATTCCCCACATCGCGGGCGCGTCGTTTGCGTTTTGCTTTTGTCCCCCACTTCCACCTCATTAACTATTTTGTGAGTCTTACCCCTTACATATTGGCTGACAAATGCTAATGAGAGAAAAAAAACGTAGGAAGCAACAGTACAATACACTCAAAGCATATAATTGTTTTCGATATATAAAATCCCCAAAACACTATGTTGAACTCATGTCCATAAAGAATAAACAATTTGTAAAAAATATAGAAATATTAGTCTTTCCTGTGCTATACAATTATAAAATTCCCCCTGATGTATTAACATGAAAACACTCTAGGTTTTAATAAAATTAGTTAAAGAGAATTGAAGGCACATATCATCAGATGATCGCTTTTTAAAATTATTGATTAAAATGAACTAATATACGTTTATCCCTTATATAATATTAATTCAGATAACAACATACATGACTACAAGGTAACCTTTTAGTATCAAACAAACTTAGTGACCGATAATGAAACAAAATGGGACTGCACGAACATCGCTTTTTTAACTCACCTATTATTCAAGCAAGTGCATGCAGAACAGGTTCCGTACAGTTTATAAACTTTAAGTCATCCTCAAGTTATAGGTGGTACACAATAATATTTTCCAAACACCACAAAAACAAACGTTTGCTTTGAAATTTGGCTGTATTTGATTTAACCCACTGCCCTTACGACCTAAGATGAAAACTTCGTATAGGGTTAAAGCTGTAGAGTAAGCTGATTCTGCTTACTGGGCTAAATAGAATCGCTTATGGAACATTCAGTAACATTATTTTATAATGTGTTATGTGTTAGGAAATGCAGCTTTGTTTGATTTAACGACCCCATTACACTTACCTCCGAAGACGAATACTTCGCATAGGGTTAAATATGTAGGACTGATCCTATTCATAAGGCTGATCTCTACTTCCTGTGCTAAATAGTCAGATAATGTTGTAATTTCCGTCATTGCCATTGGAGTTGTCTCTGGATACTTAAACACCAGGCTAAAAGTGTTGTTTGTCGCAAATGACACCACGAATCCAGACAACCTTTCTGAAATGATGGTGATGTACATTTGAGACATTTAAGTTAAGCCACAATACATATATTTATCTACACATGCTCTGCTCCTAAAAAAGCAGCTAAGTTGGTATGTCTAACACTAGTCAAACTATGTGCGGGCTTGACCTTTGCTATCGCATGTACCTAGTTCGGCTACTGAGGTGTTTCTTTGGGCAAGGAGCATTACTCCAACTGTCTGTGAACTGAAAAACCAACTTGTGTTGTTGTGTTATAACATAACTAAACCAACATATACGAAATTAATAATATCCCGATCGATAAAAAATAAAATCGGTGCGAACAGATAATATTTTTTGTCGCATTAAATCAGGCAAAGAGTTTGAAATTTGCCAGTCGTCAATATGTGTGTGTGTGTATATATGTGTGCGCGTGCGTGTAAATGTTTGTGTATTTTAAAACGTATTCGAATTTCACTATGATATGCATAATATACTGGAATAAACTATTGAATAAACAATTTTATACTGTCGGTCTCTGTATTTGTTTAGATGTGTTACAAGTCTCCATTCTGAATATAAGTAACATACAAGAGTGAAAGACAACAAGCTTTGTAAAAGTTACCTAAGAATTGATTTCCTTAGAACACAGCTGTAAAAACTGATGTACAATTGAGTATGGCCTTAAACATATCACAAAGTCCCCGGCCGACGATTGTCAGACCAATTTAACTTTGTTATATTACTCAATAAATTTATCATGGACAACACTTATGAATAAAGTGGAACGAACTTTTCTAATGCCAATTTACCAAAACATCAATGACGTCTTCATGAGACTGCCTGGGGATTCATAGTCTTCATCTTTAGCATAAATAGGTTTGACTTGTCAATCCCCCACGATTTGTTTTAGAAATGTTACACAAGCACGGCATGGTAAATTTAATTTTTGGATACGCTAATTGTTAAATTTGCATCAGTGAGTCAGTCGCAAAATTGCATCCCAAACCTCATCACTTTATAGCGATAACGTCCAATGTAGTCACAAATAGCTCAATTTCCGTTGCCTATTCCGTCAGTAGAATTTGCCAATATCCTGTCAGAAGGTCAAGATTTGTGGCATACTTTGCATTTGCAATTTTATCAATGCGATTATAGATTATTGGTAATGGGAATTAATATTTTGTCACAATGTTCACTATTGTATAATCAAATACATATGTGGAAAGTGGTATGGAGCAAGTATAGATTATGAACTCCAATCACTTTTACACGACTCTTTGAAAGCATTCTGCAGAAAATACTGATTTTCTTTCTTGAAGCATTCCTGTTTGATATGGTTCATCATGTACGGGTGTAATTTTGCAGGTGCTAAATATACAATTTCAACGTCATGAAACATTTTATTTGTTGTTGTAGGTCCATATGGAAATAAGTGCTCATATTCAAATAATAACTTTTTGGTTCCAAGATCGATGTAGAACTCTTCGACATGATTGGATATATTAGACCCAACAAATGTATTACTTTCAACACATGACCACGATAATGACCTCTTACAAATACTAGCAATTGGACTGGATCTTACTTGAGAACAATACTTATAGTTCAGTTTGTAGCAATCAGAAATAATAAGCAATTTATTTATGTAATATATACACTCAGGTGGGTGTATGGGGTTGCCTTGGAGGGGGTAACACCTCTGGCTGGCTAAGCAGTCGTACCACTTCGGGGGTAGGTCGCCAACCTTTGGTCCACATTTGGCACTCAGCTCTCACCTGTGGCTCTACGAATCTGTGGCAGGAAAATGGCTTCGACTGGCCGGCTAAACAAGGCTGAGGGTAGCCGACGACTTTCTTAAGTTAGGCTTTTCCTACCTAGCATGTGAAGACTGGATTTAGCAGCCTGAGCGGAGGAACCAGCTTCTAGTCAACGGGACGAAAAGCGAATCCCGGCAAAGCGCCATGGAGGCTAAGAGCACGACAAGACACGTAGGACTTCTTGGTCATTCATTACACTCAACTCTGTCTTTTGCAGTCTAGACGTTGTCGTGTTGCTAAAACACAGATGGGTTTGAGCGAGAGAGTGAGGCTGACGAACTGCGCAACTCTTTCTCCATTTAACCAAAGTCACCGCGCAAGGCATTCCGGTCATCCACATATCCCATTTCATCACCCACTAATGTCCTACGGCGACAGGCAAGCGAGGAAGCGGCAGGTGTAGGTACTGTTACGTGCTTAGGCTCGAATAAGCAGCAACACAGAAAGAGTGAAAACTAACAAGCTTGTATAACTTTAACAATGAATTTATTAAGTACAATTATTTTCATAAAATAAATAAACTTACAGTTTTAGAGAATCAAATCCAACATTAATCCAATATAGAATTCACAAAAATAATCCACTAATGGAATTGTAAGAGTCCTGATAAATAAATGTTCTAATAGTTCCAGGTTCGAATCTTGACGATGTAATCTAAAATGGCTGACAATGTCACGTGATGCAGTTCTTGTTTAATTTATCATCCACATGAATTATGAGCACATGTTTTCTCCTCGAAATAAATAATAAATCCTCTTTCTTCAATGAATTGACACAAAGTCCAGAATAATTATAACACTCAAACATGAAATGCACAACTTAACTTTAAAATAAGCCCAAATTCTACTAAAGTTAGCCTCCAAAACACAGCTATATATATATATATATATATGTAATTCCCTCGTAAACAAGAGGAATCATGTGATTCTGGAAGGTCACAGAAAGAAGCTACCTTCTCCAAGTCACGTAATAATGGAATGTTCTAGAAGGAAATCATTCACTCCCCACCCTCAAGAACTAAAAATAAACGTTATCCTTGAAATTAACCAATAGCATTAAAGACCTGTTTACAATGTCTAAAGCAATGTCAGATATTGAGGTAACCAAGCCAAGGTCAGCCTGTTTACAACTAAAGTCTAGGTCAAACTGAATTTTCTAGAAAAAATCTCCCAATTAATGAATAAATATTAAACCGTAAATGACAAATGTGGATTTAACAATAAAAAATAATAAATTAAATCCAATAGCCGTAACAATACTATGTCAGCTGTAGCTGCAAACCTGCACACAGGCAGCACAGACCATCAGGTTCGTTCACCACTGATATGGAGGTAGGAGTGAGGTCCGGCAGCCCTTTGAGCGACTGAGCAGCCATCTTCAGGAATGCACTGTTCACCTCTATGGGTAGAAGTGTTTCCCTAAACATTTCTTGCTCTAAACTTCCATAGTGGGAATACCGCTGCTGGTAGAGATCTTACGTTAGCGGTCAAAATACAAAAAAGAAAATGATGATTTTTCCTCGCACACTTGGCGCATAAAATATGCGCACCTTACAGACAGAAAAAATGCAGAAAGACCCAAGATGAGAACCGCCCATATATGAAAAGAATTCGCCAGATATAAAGTGGATATTGCTGCTTAGACCGAGACTCAGCTTGCCCTGAAAGAAGTGAATGGACCTAAATCCTCTGGATCATCGCCCTTTATCAGCGCAGACGGGAACACATTAAGTATAGACAAAGAGAAGATTCTTCAAAGATGGACTGAACACTTTCAAAGCATCCTGAGCTGCTCTTTATCCACCAATGATGATGGCATCAGTCGTTTTCCCTGACTTACTCCACACAGAAGCACTGGATAACACTTTAACCTTACTTGCGACACAGAAGGTGATACGTCAGCTCTCAAGTGGCAAATATCACAATACATAGCTTTACTCCATGAATGTCGTTTTGACTAAGGCGTTCGATACTGTCAGGAGAGAAGACTTTGTAAGCTAATGGACACGTACGGATGCCCAGTAAATTGTATATCCATTGTGCAGTATTTTCACGATGGCAGGTAAGCACAGGACAACGGATCGACATCTGAGCTATTACAAGTAACCAATGGACTCAATCAGAGCTGTGTTCTAGTACCGACACTGTTCAATCTATTGTACTTAGCCATGCTGACTAATAATTTTAGGGACGGAGAGGTTTTTGTCATCATCAGGTACCCTACAGATGGAACACTATTCAATTCTAGAAGGCTTCAAGCGAAAACCAAGGTCATGACAGACATCATTCGCGATCTCTTAGTTGCTGATGCTTGCGCAGAAGCTGACCTGCGATGCAGCGTTGACAAGTTATCCAGCTCGTGCACAAGCTTTCGTTTCACCACCAGTACCATAACGTCTGAAGCTCTACACCAGCCGGCACCTTGAAAGCCCTATGTTGAGCCAAACATCACATATGAAAGCTGCATTGAAAGCGTTCAACATAAACCTAGATTACGGGAGCAAATAGCAATCGATCGAGTCACTTGGCGTTCGTTTTTGCAAAAATGCTCTACGTTGTGCGAATCTAGCAGGAAAGCAGCTGCAGAGCTAAATACTAAATAGGCAGTCCAGAAAAGCACGTGTCATCAACACTACTGGATATGTCCCAATCATCACCTGTCATTTATGCAAACGAACATTCAGTGCAAGGGTTGACCTCATCTACCACTTGCGCACGCACAGAACAGAAACAACCCGTGAAACCAAATGATGTTTGAAAGGTCCTTGTCGAATCAAACAACACTGGGTACAAGCAAAAAGAGATAAAATCTTCTTATCAATCGTACTAGTTGTGTCAGTTTAAATTAGGAGGGGCTTGTATTTGGCTGAAATACTCTCTTACTTGAAAACGGCGACGTGGAAGTCGTACTGACAAAAAGAACCATTCTGAGCTAAGGAATACTCGTCCGTAGTACTGGCAGAATTTTCTAAAGTTTCCACCTTATGCTCATCACGATAAGCGTTAATGTCAATATGGGTACAGTTCATGAACCCTTCAACTAGTAGGAGTTGCTTGGGATTTTCGAAATCTTGATCAAAGTGTTTGGCACTACCCACTAAAAAAAAACTGTTTTTCCCTTGTAAATCCGATGTGATTTTGTCCTGCTTCTTTGTTTGTTGATCCTGATTTTCTTTCGATAAACAACATGAACTATCTCATAAACTTGTAAGAAGCATTCCTTAACTGGATCATAGAACTTTGGTGTTCTGTTAGGGAAGAATATATGTGATTGCGTTTCCAAAAAGTGCATTATGCAAAAATAATATATTGCTCTATTGGCCATTTCAAATAAGCGGCAATGTTTTAAAAATGAGGAAACTATTTCTCTATATTTTTCTCTAACATAGAGAGAATTTGTATGTGAAGTGGATATTTGATTTTCATTTGCTTGCTCTAATTCTTTTGATCCAAATTGACACACCGTGTCTTCCTTTTCACTTAACATTTTGATTTGCATTTGGATCTCCCGCTCTCCTTCTCTTATTGCATTTGAATTTGTTTTTTTTTTCCGCTCTTTCTAATACCGCTTGTTTTTCTTCCTATCTACCTAATAATTATTCAATTTGTAATGAAATAACAGATAAATACGTCTGAATGTTCATTTTCACTAATGGTTACAATTCTATTGTTATTTGCAAGATCCAAACTGAAATTTGATTCGAAGTACGAATATGCTTTTCACTTGTCAGTTCTATTTCTTTCACTCTACATTGATACATCCTATCTGTCTCTATGTCTCTCCTTCTCAAACTACATTTGTTTAATTATTTGTCTTCCTAACCTAGCTGCATTTTGGATTTCTGTTTCGTTTAGTTGTATTATTCAAAATATTTCTTCTTTATCTAACTGCATTTGTGTTGTTTTCCTCCTTATCTTTATATTATATTATATTATATTATATTATATTATATTATATTATATTATATTATATTATATTATATTATATTATATTATATTATATTACATTATATTATATTATATTATACTAATGTATCTAGTTACATTGTGTTTATTCATCGCAACATACTATTCCAGGTATATATTTCTCGCCCATCCAATCAGGGGTTCGTTTATCTCCCGTGTGATGAGCTGTGACACGTACATGATTTTACACCTCGTTCTTTCATCTCTCTTGTAAATCTGTGGGTAGGAATTAACACATTTAAATCCGAACTTTGTCTAATTAATTCAATGGAGTTGTTTCACCGCAACACCCATGTCCGTTTAGATAAACAGTCTTGTGTCTGGATACTGGATCGGATACCTAGGGTGCAGAGGATAATTCTGATATTTGATTAATTTTACGATAAGTATTTCTGTTTTCAACATCTTCGCATTCGGTGTAATTATATAACATTCATTTTAATTTTCCACGAATTATATTGTGCATCATTAGCAGTAAATTGAGTCAACAATACTGTATATGTTTTCTGAATAACTGTATATAACTCTTACTGAGTTGCAATGGAATATATCTAGCATCGATAATACATTTATAGAAACATAACAGAAATACGAACAACTGAGGTGACTCACCATCAATATTACCAACAATATAACCTAACCGTGTTTTACTAGATAAATAAACGCGTTCTCAACTTACTAATGTATCTCTCTTTACTGCATCAGCGATTATAAAATCATATTCAGTATCACCAGGAAATAATCTTGCATTATGTCGGTTATGTTCATATTCTCCACTTTGAGTACATTTACCGATTATACTTCAACCAAGTGGTAGTAACCAAACTTTGGTCTGCTTCCTATATGATCTAAATGCCTTCTTACAATCAGCAATATCAGTAATATAATCAATCATAAATCGTAATAACGCTTTTGGAGCCGATCGTTTTCTGAAAAGTGCCTACGAAACCAAACATAACAGATCGGATGAATACCCTTAGAAAACTCCTCCCCCTGAAGATTATATAACATGATTTTTTATAAAAAAAACAATGTTGAAACATAATCAATTCAACAGTAAATGTTAATATAAATTCAGCAAAAGTAATTTGTGAGACATCCTATTATCAAGAGCTAATAAGCATCTCATACAAAAACAGTCGGCGCTGTCATTTATCTTGGTTATCTCAGATTCAGTGTTGGGAAGAAAAGTTATATTTGTCACAAATTTATCTTTGAGTGTTTTTGGGTGATAATCGAAGACGGTCTTGTGATTGATCATTTTGGATCACATTCGACAAATAATAAAAAAGAAAATTTACAAGCTATAACACAGATCGAAAAGTCTGCAGTTAGTATAACTGGGAGATGTAAAATAGATGCCAGTAGACCTTTAAATCTACACATACAGAGACTGGTGAAGAAAATTCTTATCGATAAATGCTGCTGTCAAATATTTGTATATTGTACTGCGCTCAGAAAAATTTGTCGCAGAAAATTAACATAAATCTGCTTTTTATAACAATTATCAGCAAAGGATTCCGTTTGAAAACAATAACTAAAGTTCATGACTGTATTAAGTATAGCGCAGCTATGTTATCTCGCAGGGGAAATAAGATCTGTTTATTTTATATTCATATTTAGTATCCGATGAATAACGAAATTATCAATGATAGGATTGCTGCTATTAAAGTATTATAAATAGACATATATACGATGAATTAAATCCTGAACAAAATATTTCTGATTTTTAAACATTACAAGAACGTAAATATGAAGGTGGATACACGGTAATATTAGAGTACAAGTTCTTGAAACGCGTTCAAAAGGCAATGTTTCAATCGTTTGCTACAATAAAAGAAAATGAGGTGAGCAAAGGTCTTATATATATATATATATATATATATATATATATATATATATATATATATATATATATATATATATATATATATATATATATATATATATATCCTATCTTTCTATCTATCTGTGTGTATGGATGTGTGAGTGTGTGTTTGTGTGTGTGTGTGTGTGTGTGTGTGTGTGTGGATGAATGGATGTATAACTATTATCGTTGCCGGGAAACTTTCAGTTATGATCTTACAATTGTTTCAAGTGTTGTTATTGAAACTTAAATACAGCTCCAATCATTATTTGTTACGGCATTGTGCTATTACCTTCATTTGTTATGTTGAATCTAGATTGAGGGTATACATTCATGTAAATATCAAATTACCTCGAGTGGTTTACTTAAAATTCTCTGTTCAATAGACAACGAAGCGGAACATACGTGGGATAAAACTAAATTGCAGTGTGCTTTGCTTAACAGAGAAGAATTTCCTTAATGCTTGATTGTTAATTGAATATTTTACCTCACTGTATTACTCATTTGATGTTGATACGTGCAGTACATACTGGAAATATAGCTTAAAATTCAAATGCATATTTCAGGAATTTAAAAGCTTTTCTGACAGTTAATATGACTGAAACTGAACACTTTTTTAATTGATAGCATACACGAGAGATGTAGAGATGTGTAATCAGCTAATTTCTGATCGGTACGGCAATCTCTCATGTATGTATGTATGTATGTATGTATGTATGTATGTATGTATGTATGTATGTATGTATGTATGTATGTATGTATGTATGTATGTATGTATGTATGTATGTATGTATGTATGTATGTATGTATGCATGCATGCATGCATGTATGTATATGTGTGTATGTATATGGGTGTGTATACATGTATGTGTTTGTATGGATGTATGTATGTAGGCAGATAGGTAGATAGGTAAGTAGTTAAGTAAAGTACTGTTGTCAGTACAGTAAGACTTCATAAGAAGGGACAGAGAGAAAATATTTATGAACTAATTTAGCATATTTTTGATTGCAGGATTGTGTTGCTGGGCCTGATAGTCTTGGGTTTGAGACTACCTTATAAGATCTAATTTGGGGTCATAACCTATGCATATATGATGAGGTGTTTAGTTGCAACATTGTGCCGCTGAACCTGATAGTCTTGGTTTTGAGACTACCTCATACACTCTAGTTGGGACCATAGTTAGGGGCGCGTGTTAGTGGTTATACTTTAACCACAGCGGTATCGCATTTTTTAGGGGCCTATAATACCTTAGTAATATTAAACTCAATTATGAGATGTTGTCAATGGGGTTATATAGAAGGAAGATTTTAGAAGCATAAGAGAAGAAAAGAGGTAAGACGCTTGCCTTATTGATTGTATATCTGGTAGTTAATATAACTTTTGATGTTATTCATGTATTTCTTTTAGGTTAGATTTATTTTTATTGTTCCATGTTATTTTACCATTCCATTATTTTTGGTTGCTCTGGAGCCGCCATGTGAACGTAACACCCAGCGCAGAGTAGGTGGGATCTCTTAAGAGATAACGACTCCCTTTTGGTCCCGTACGCTTCCATCCCTCGTAACGATATTATTTTCCATTAGGTTAGGTTGCTCTGGAGCCGCCATGTGAACGTTATACCCAGCGTAGTGTAGGTGGGCTCCCTTAAGGGTAACGAATCCCTTTTGGCCTCGTACGGTTCCCTCCCCTTAGAATAATATTATTTTATATGAATAAATCTATTTTGGGTATTAAAATGTAGTCAAGCAAGGACGAGTGTTTGCTATTAGATGAGATCTATGTATATCATGGTATTTTAGAAGGGATAATATCACCTGTTGACATTAGATGCCCATTTCTAAGGGATTATTGCAATAAGTAACCTTTACCATTTGTACTTTTGGAAGCACTTTTTGGGGTAGCTCCACATTGATGTCACGGTAGATAATCGCACAACCTTTTTGATTATATTCATTATAAAGGCATTCCACAGTTTACATTATTGCTTTATAATTATCTAAAGAGGCGTTTTTTGAAGGAAACCACGCGCAGAACAAAAACAATTTGATAGCGCGCAAGCTAATGTCAACTGCAATAACTCTTTCGCTCCGATGTTATTCATAGATCGTACCGGTAATGCTTTCCGATAAAAAATTGCAATTCTTCCAAATCCAGAGGAATGCTTTCTTTCCTATAGACATGTATAGATTCTGCTATCCGGTATCGAAAAAGCAGTAACGTTCCGCTCAGTGCTTTGAAAAAAATTGCAGTTGCTCTAGATATCGCCAATGCTCTTGTATGGATACCATATCTACTGTATGAAGTAATGAACAAAGATAGGGCGTTCAGGCAATAATGCCCTTTGCATTCCAAATCAGTTTATTTAGAAGTAAACAAAAGCTTTTCCACATGCAGATGAGACAGAATTAATCTTTTATATCTCGTACCATTCTCTGGGTAATACAAATTCTGGCTAAAATCCCTGCTGTAAAGTTTTGGTAAGCAGATTGTCCGGAACAGCGACGCGAAGGTTCATATTTGACAACATTTTAAGAATCCCAATATTTGTTATCTTTACTCCTCTACTGCATACAGGACTGCATATTACACGAAGCAGCATGGAGGGTGGACAGACCGAATCTATTTCAAGCAAACTGATACCAATGGGATTTTCGAAACTTGATCAAAGTGCTTGGCACTACAAATTAAAAAAACTGTTTCTATTTTTAAATCCGATGTGATTTTGCCCTGCTTCTTTGTTTGTTAGACAGCATGAACTAGCTCGTAAACTTGTAAGAAACATTCCTTAACCGGATCATAGCACTTTGCTGTTCTGATAGGGAAGATTATGTAATTGCGTTTCCAAAAAGTGCATTATGCAAAAAATAATAGATTGCTCTCTTGGCCATTTCAAATAAGCGGCAATGTTTAAAAATGAGGAAACTATTTATTTATATTGTCCACTAAACGGGTGCCATTAACATAACGAGAATTTGTATGTGAAGTGGATAGTTGATTTTCATTTGCTTGCTCTAATTCTTTTGATCCAAATTGACACACCTTTTCTTTCTTTTCACTTAACATTTTGATTTGCATTTGGATCTCCCGCTCTCCTTCTCTAATTGCATTTGAATTTGATCTTTTATTTCTGCTCTTTCTAATAGCGCTTGTTTTTCTTCCTACTGTAATATGCATTTGTTTATCTCTCTCTCTCTCTCTCTCTCTCTCTCTCTCTCTCTCTCTCTCTCTCTCTCTCTCCTATTTTGCGAATTGTGTTTTGCTCTCTCGTTTCTCGTTTTTTAATTGTGTTTGAAATCGTTTTCGATTTTGATTGTCCTCTCTCTTTCTCTCTCTCTCTCTCTCTCTCTCTCTCTCTCTCTCTCTCTCTCTCTCTCTCTCTCTCTCTCTCTCTCATTTTAATCTAATCGTCCGCTTCCTCCTTATATGGTTCCATCTTAATTATACTCTGCTTTTATGTTAGAGTCTGAGAGAGACTTACTAATCAAATTCAAAGTACTTTAATCCAAACACTCTTTTAAATCAAATATTTGCTTACATTAATTTATAGATAGATAGATAGATAGATAGATAGATAGATAGATAGATAGATAGATAAATAGATAGATAGATAGAGAATAGATAGATAGATAGATAGATAGATAGATAGATAGATAGATAGATAGATAGATAGATAGATAGGTAGATAGATAGATAGATAGATATTCATTTAGGAGCTTCTTGAACCTGAACTAAAGTATGTTTTTTTTCCTTCTTCTGTATAGCGAGTTAATTTGTTTTACCTCTGTAAAATACCATGGAGAGAATACACATAGGTCATTTGAGAAGGCGATTGCCATTTCAAGAAGAATATTCTATTATATTGTACCTCTAGAAAACTTTGTGCTAGGTTTATAACCTATACTGGCGTCCAATGGCACAATTAATTTGCCTTGGTGGACCAATGCATACCTGCACAACAGTCTTGTCTGTTGTATAGTATTATTCGCATGATATTGTAAACCAATCTCAGATTTACTCTCCACCATGTTGATGTTTCCGCAAATGTATGAGTGCACGAACGAGACAGGAAATTAGTAGCAGCGTTACCATCTAAAGCATGTGATGCCAAACCATATACCATTCCAGAAGTCTTTTGACTGGCAATGCGTCCGTACGCCAGGGTTCTTCCTGGAGAAAAAGCGAACCTCGAAAATATATAGGATGATAATATATGAAGATGCACATTTAGTACATTAGATATCATCAAATCTTATTAAAACTATATGGGAATATATCCTCCAAAATATCGGATAATTAATCATTCTTTAATTAAAAATGCAATTGATTGATTATACAACCAGAAGAAAGGTGCACGAAAATGTCAACAAACATTAGTTTTACACAACTACATTATATTAGTATTACGTCGTTTTATTAATGGCGCAATACTGGCTTAATTGTGGCACAAAAAATTGATTTATTTACCTAAATTATCATACTTCCGGTTTGTAATACAGAACTTAAAACAGAGGAAATTAATCAGCCGACAAAAAAGATAAATTATTACAAATAAGTTAGATGTACATTTGATAACTGCTTAAATATAAACGCAATATAAAATGTGCTAAAGACAAAGAAATCGGCGGGTTCGATAATTAGACATAGTGTTTGAAAAAAAGTCCTGACGTTTTTAAAAAAGGATATTTGATAATTTAACCTTGTTGCTTTGGACTTACGGTACACCGACTTTGTTTGAATCACCGTGCATGTTCTTGCAATTCTAGAGTTTGCGTTAAATTCAAACATACATGTATAACGCCTGTCTTTCTGTATGTGTGTCTATCACATTTCCTCTGGTGCATTGGGTATATATATCCTCGAATGAATGTGTTTGCATACGTATATTACATAAACGTACTTCCGGTGAAAAATGAGTATAATTTGTTACTAAGAAAGAACGAGTGACCGATACAAAAAACAAAGATGAATATTTGTGAGTATTTATTTATTATTGACTTGTAGGACTTTATCTTACAAGCAGTCTCTTTTTTAAAATAATACTGTTTACAATTTTACATCCGGTCACGTGGATTAATATTGAACCAAAGTAGTAGGAAGAAATCTATGAAATAATTGTATTTTTAAAACTTACATTTTTAATGCAAGGAAAGTTAAACAGAATTAAGCTAATTTGAATAAGTCTGTTCTAAATGAATTTGCAGGTGTCAATCTGAAATTTTGTTAAAGACCCTAGCAGATTTGAAAGTTATTGCATGTACCGTCCGATACTTGACGTTCAAAACTCTAAACGAAAATGAAACAAGATAAAACATCATTAATCTGAAAATTGTACAATTTTTACACCCAAATATGAAACAATATTCCATCAGCATTAATAACTCCTTTATCGATAGCTGATGTAATTATTGCTTTGTTTAATTCATCTGATTACATTAATATACTGTTCCATTTTTAAAATTTAAAAAAACAAAAATCAACGTTTCAGATTTAAAATATTTAAAATATTTAGCATTACATATCAGATGTTGGATTGAATTCGTATTATAATTTTCTTATCGAACTTGTGTAATAACTTTCTTAACTCGTGTAATAAACGAACTATTAGCCTTGCGAAAGTAACTGATAAAGAATGATATATCAGCATATCAAAAATGCAAATTGTTGAGATTATTTTTCTTTAAAGTTATATAGCCAAAAAGGTGCAAGAAATGTTTAAAATTGGAGAGCAAGGTGAAATGTTCCTACAAATGTGCCTGAAATTATGGATAGTGAATCTATATTATCAGGTATAATATAAATATGGACAGAATTTAATTTAATTAATTGACATTCTTAAAGTATGGAAAGGAAATATTTAATTATCTGATATAATGTAAGTATGGACACTGAATCTAATTTTTTGATTTATTGTCTATAATTATTCTCCTTGTATGAACAAAATAAGTTTGACTTATATAATTGATTCATTGTTTTTCCATTGTTAACATTATGTTTCACTAAGCAAGTATAGAACAGTGAACTATCCGGAACGGGCGATTTTTTGTGGGCATGTGCATTGAAGATAAGGGAGGTAATTTTAGGCGCTACGATCAGTAATTCTGTTGCAACCGTGAAACCAACTATACTAAGAGAGCATTGCCTAATATAATAGCAGTAATTCAACAATGTATCAGACCGGTATCCCAACATTGCAAGATAACAGACACGAATGTCACATATGTTTTCGATATTTTCTCAATCTCTAATAATTCTGAAAATTAAATATATTAATCATCAAATACTATTAACAGACACGCTTACCTGATAAACCCAAGACAAAAAATATCATACATGTAGAAACAAAGATCTCCATAGCTGTTGAAAATGTTAAATTATTATAGTTCCCACGTTCTAAATTTAACGTGTAATTCATTCTGGTTGATTACGTTAAATTGTTCCTCATGATCCACCTTTACCTCTCAAGAGCTTCTACTTGATTCGCTGTTGTCCAACACAATAACGTTTTCACTTCCTTGTCTGCTTTATGCCATATAAAATATGACGTTAGGCTGATAGGGTAAATTGTACATGTAAATAGAGATCGTTAACTTGTTAAACAGGTCAGAGATATTAGACAGTAATATAAAGTATCGAAAACGAAACATATATTTCATTTTCACAAAGAATACATTGTGCTCGCGTAGTAATTATGTCGTCATTGTCTGAAAGTGAGAAGTCATTTACCAGCTGATAAGTCCGCAATACATTGGTACGTAAATATAAAACGTACTATAAACTTCACAAAGGAAGACTCCTACATTATTGAACGGATTAGAATGAGACTAGAACGAGACTAGAATGAGACAAGCATGTATATAAAGCACATACCATTTAACGAAGAGGGTCGTCCTTACTTGCCTAGCTACCTACCATCATGCATACATATATATACACACACACACCTACCTACCTACCTACCTACCTACCTACATACCTACATACATACATACATACATACATACATACATACATACATACATACATATATTACATAAAATACATACAATACATAATTACTGTTACGGGCTAAGGCTCTAATAGAAAGCAACACAGAAAAGTGAGAACAGCGAGCTTTGTAAAGTTTAACAAATAATGTATTTCCCTTGAAAAGATTAAAAAATCTCTTTTAGATAAATTAATTTGAAATCTGCATCGGTAAGGCTGTCAAAGAATTTCCGAATTGTTGCTAAATACTCTTACCAGATGTCGTTGTAGATAATAACATCATCGACTTTAGCATTGCATTTATCTAGACCAGATGTGATAATATTCTGAAGACGTTGAAAAAATACGTGTCGACAATTTCATCCCAAACGCTATTACTTTATATATTTTGACAAGTGCTATCTGGAGTTACGAATGCCGAAGTTTCCTTTGCTCTTTTCGTTTGTGGAATTTGCAAAAATCATTTCAGAAGGTCGAAGTTCGGTAACATTCTTGACATTACCGATCTTATCAATACAATCATCAATTCTTGGTGATGGAAATGAACCTGCTTTTGTCACACTACTTAACATGATATAACCATTGCACAAACGGAAAGTTTGGTCTGGTTTTGAAAAAAGCGAGCAAGGTGAACTCCAATCACATTTAATGGGCTCTATGAAATAATAGATTTTATGTTTTTAAAATATTCCTGTTTGAAAGAGTTCATCTTCTGCGGGTATTGTTTCACAATTTTGAAATCGACAATATTCAACCTCATGGCAAATTTTGTTTGTCCTTGTGAGAACATCTGTACATAAGTGCTCCAATCCAAATAATAACCATTTGAGCTCATTTCTTTGTTGCTCTTGCCAATCGGAAAGGTTCTCGTCCATATCTTTCATAATGTCTGACTTACGAAACACTTTCACTCCAATGTTAGAAGAATCCGATTATATTCCTTCACGTAAATCATCACTGAGTGGGACAGGTAAAACTAAGTTAATTCCATGTTTAAACTGGCTACATCTTTAAATATACCAATATTCCTATACCTTTACTTAGATCCCAGGAGCACTAGTATTATACAATATCTCATTCGTTTTCTTCTTAATTTTGTAAGGGATGTGAAATCTAAGCTGAAATTTAGTATAAAGAATTAACAGCTGGAGAGATAGAACTACATTACTAGACTCAAAAGATCTCTCCATTTTAGTTCGTTCCAACCATGATGTCACTTTTGACTTGAAATGCTGAATATCAAATTCAAGCATAAACATTTGCTCTTACATTGGACCTTTTACCCGATCTGACAGATACAGCAATACCAAACTAAGTATTAAAAAATTATGTTTCAAAGCTTTTGCTAATGTTTTAGATTTTAAAATTACTCAAAGTAATTGCCGCGGAAAATCTTGTTGACGTACACATACTAGTAAATAGGTATGGTTACCTGACTTGTTCTTAGGTAAGTGACTGACACAGAGTACCAAACCTCTACTAAACTGTTCTACAATTGCAGAAATAGCTTCCGGATGAGCTTTAGGTATCTTCTCATTAGGTGGTCTTTAAATTTGACACGTGATACAAGATCTACAGTATTTAGCGAAATCACGTTTGAGTTTTGTCCAACGTAAGGAAGTCAGTATCTTTAGATAATTCGTATTAATCACTAAAGAACCAGCCAAAGGTGTTTCATAGGACATAATAAGTATTTCCTGTCTGCTAGGTTTTGAAACTACAATTTGATAGTTCACTGAGCAAATATCAGAAGGCACCTAGAGAGGTCTAATTTTGCACATAATAATTCAATTTGCAATGAAATAACAGACAAATATGTTTGAAGGTTTAGTTTCACTAATGACCCTTATTAAGAAATACGCGATCTCATGACCTTTTTCCTGTTTTGAGTCAAGTGGTTGTCGTTCATTACCATGATTAAAATACAATATATGAGCAGTTACAAGATGATCACAGTGATCAACAAATTCTGATTTATCCAAAAAAGGATTGAAAAGATCACATGAGTCGTTTAGGGACTACTTTCCTTATCAAAATAATAAAATAGCTAACTTTCCCAGATCAATGCTAACTGCACACGCTGGGAATAAATCAGGGATTTCCTTTTCAATTGGATCGACTTTCTGGTTAACACAAACCGTGTCAGCTATAAGTGGATTAACCAATCTCTTGTCTCCAGGTAGATAATTGCCTAGTAATGAATGCCATCGACGGATACAACAAATTCATGTTCCAACGTCAAGGGTCCTGAGAGTAAGTATGATGCCAAATTTACACTATGGAGATTAACATTAACAAACCCACACTCACTTCTTTGAAGAACAGCTCTCTCATTATATGAAGATCTATCAGAAAAAAAAAATAATCTGACAATGAAAAAACCATGAGAAGTCCATTAAAATAATTATGTGTGGCCTTGGCCTAATCACCTAAGAGCGCTTCGATATGAATTGTTCATGATTTTCCATAATAAAACCAGAATGGTCTTTTTAGACCCTTCACATGTATTGCGTTTAATACATGACTGTTACCTTGACCTCTTAGAAAAAAGATCATTTGGAATAGGGTTGTTTTCATTCTGATATCTATGTATCAATATGTAGCAATCAGAAGAAACATGTCCTTTTTCTTACAATAGTTAAACGTAGTAAGATACAAGGATGTTGAAGTTGTTAAAAGGTTTTTTAAAAGTTGTGCTAGTTTGAGTTTTAGAAGGGCTTGTATTAGTCTGAAATACTTTACTACCAAATGACTTTTGAGTAGAAGTCTTATTTACCAAAGGAACTTTACCAGTTGAAGATGTCTCATCAGCCGCGTTAGCAGCATTTTCCAAGGTTTCAATCTTTTGCTCGTGAAGATAAATCTTAATGTCACTATGGACTCATATATTCAACTCTTCAAGTAATAATACTTATTTGAGACTTTCATAATCGTTTTTACCTTTTCTTCGATAAGAACCATCTATCACATAACTGTCTCTAGAAAATGTTGATATGAGTTTATTTAGCTTGACTTGTATAGTTTCTGAACTTTTGCCGATAGGCATCAGGGGCTAACTCATAACGCCTTAAAAAGTATTCTTTGACTACATCATAGTCACCACTTTTTGGTGAGCTGACAAGGAACCGCACATATCACTTTCCTTACTAGTGAGTACAAATTAAAATAATTGAGTCCATTGACCCATTGGCCATTCAAAACTTTCAGCAACTTGTTTTTAAAACTAGTGAAATATTTGTCTATTTTTCTTTCTTTGAAAGGTTTACAAATCTAGTGTTCTTTGCAAGATCCAAACTTAAATTTGATTTGAAGTACGAATATGCTTTTCACTTGTCAGCTCTATTTATTTCGCTACATTGATACATCTTATCTGTCTCTATGTCTCTCCTTCTCAAACTGCATTTGTTTAATTATTTGTCTTCCTAATCTAGTTGCATTTGGATTTCCGTTTCTTTTAGTTGTATTATTCATTATATTTCTTCTTTATCTAACTGCATTTGTGTTTTTTCCTCCTTATCTTATATTATATTATATTATAATTATATTATATTATATTATATTATATGATATTATATTATATTATATTATATTATATTATATTATATTATATTATATTATATTATATTATATTATATTATATTATATTATATTGTATTGTATTGTATTGTATTGTATTGTATTGTATTGTATTGTATTGTATTATAATTATATTATATTATATTATATTATATTATATTATATTATATTATATTATATTATATTATATTATATTATATTATATTATATTATATTATATTATGTTATATTAATGTATCTAGTTACACTGTGTATATTCATCCCAACTTAATATTCCAGATATATATTTCTCGCCCATCCGATCAGGAGTTCATTTATTTCCCGTGTGATAAACTGTGATACGTACATGATTTTACACCTCGTTCTTTCATCTCTCTCGCAAATCTGTGGGCAGGATTTAACACATTTAAATCCAAACTTTGTCTAATTAATTCAATGGAGATGTTTTACTGCAACATCCATATCCGTTTAGATAAACAGTCTTGTGTCTGGACACTGGATCTGATACATAGGGTGCAGATCATAATTCTGATAATTGATTATTATTGCGATAAGTATTTCTGTTTTCAAAAGCTTCACTTTCCGTGTAATTATATAACATTCATTTTTATTCTCCACGAATTATATTGCGCATCAAAAGCAGTAAATTGAGTCAACAATCCTGTATATTTTTTCTATATAACTGTATATAACTCGGATTGAGTTACAATGGAATATATCTAGCATCGATAATAAATTTATAGAAGCATAATCGAAATATGAAAAACTGTGGTGACTCACCATTAATATTAACAACAATATAACCTAACCGTGTTTTGCCAGATAAATAAGTGCTTTCTCAACGTACTAATTTATCTCTCTTTGTTGCATCAGCGATTATAAAATGCTATTCATTCAGTATCACCTAGAAATAATCTTGCATTATGTCGTTTATGACTCTATTCTTCACATTGAATACATTTACGGATTATACTTCAACCAAGTAGTAACCAAACTTTGGTCTGCTTCCAACATAATCAAATGCCTTACTTACAATCAGCAATATCAGTAATTTAAAATCATCATAAATCGTAATAAAGCTTTTGGAGCCCATCGTTTTCTGAAAAGCGCCTACAAAACCAAACATAACAGATCGGTTGAATACCCTTAGAAAACTCGACCCCCAGAATATTATATCACATGATTTAAAAAAAAAAATGTAGAAACATAATCAATTCAACAATAAATATTAATATCAATTCATCAAAAGTAATTTGTGAGACATCCTATTATCAAGAACTAATAAGCATGTCAAACAAAAACAGTCGGCACTGTCATTTATCCTGGTTATCTCAGATTCAGCGTTGGGAGGAAAAGTTATATTTATCACAAATTTATCTTCGAGAGTTTTTGGGTGATAATCGAAGACGGTCTTGTGATGGATCATTTTGGCTCCAATCCGGCAAATAATGAAAAAGAAAATTTACAAGCTATTACACAGACCAAAAAGTCTGCATTTAGTATAACTGGGAGATGTAAAACAGTTGCAAGTAGACCTTTAAATCTACACATACAGAGACTGGTGAAAAAAATTCCCATGGATAAATGCTGCTGTCAAATATTTTTATATTGTACGGCGCTCAGAAAAATTTGTCGCAGAAAATTAACATAAATGGGCTTTTTCTAACAATTATCAGCAAAGGTTTCGGTTTGAATACAATAACTAAAGGAGATGAATGTATTATGTATAGCGCAACTATGTTATCTCGCAGGGGAAATAAGATCGATACGGTTTTGTTAATTTTATATTCATATTTAGTACGAAAATATCAATGACAGTATTTCTGCTATTAAAGTATTAGAATAAGACGGCATAAATATATACAATGAATTAAATCCTGAGCAAAATATTTCAGATTTTTAAATATTACAAGAACGTAAACATGAAGGTGGATACACGGTAACATCAGAATAAGAGTTCTTAAAACGCGTTCAAATGGAGATGCTATAATAGATAGCTACCATGAAAGAAAATGAGGCGAGTAATAGTCTTATATATATATATATATATATATATATATATATATATATATATATATATATATATATATATATATATATATATATATATACATATATATATCCTATCTTTCTATCCATCTGTGTGTGTGTGTGTGTGTGTGTGTGTGTGTGTGGATGAATGGATGTATAACTGTATAATCATTGCCCGGAAACTTTCAGTTATGATCTTACAATTGTTTCATGTGTTCTTATTGAAACGGAAATATAGCTCCAATCATTATTTGCTACGGCATTGTGCTATTACCTTCATTTGTAATGTTAAATCTAGTTTGAGGGTATACATTCATGTACATATCAAATTACCTCGAGTGGTTTTATTTCAAGTTCTCTGTTCAATAGACAACGAAGCGGAACAAACGTGGGATAAAATTAAATCGCATTGTGGTTTGTTTAACAGAGAAGATTTTCCTTAATGCTTGTATGATAAGCGAAAATGATGCCTGACTGTATTACTCATTCGATATTGATACGTTCATTACATACTGTACGAATTCGAAATATAGCTTAAACTTTGAATGCATATTTCAGGAATTTAAAAGCTTAATATGACTGAAACCGATCACTTTTTTAATTGATAGCAAACAAAGAGAGATGTAGAGATGTGTAATCAGCTACGTTGCTGATCGGTACGGCAATCTATCATGTATGTATGTATGTATGTATGTATGTATGTATGTATGTATGTATGTATGTATGTATGTATGTATGTATGTATGTATGTTTGTATGTATGTATGTATGTATGTTTGTATGTATGTATGTATGTATGTATGTATGTATGTATGTATGTATGTATGTATGTATGTATGTATGCATGCATGCACGCACGCATGTATGTATGTATGTGTGCATACATGTATGTGTGTGTATGTATATGTGTTTGTATGTATCAGTGTGGGTATGTAAATGTGTATACATGTATGTGTGTGTATACATATATATGTGTGTATACATGTATGTGTGTGTATACATGTATGTGTGTGTATACATGAATGTGTGTGTATGTAATTAGACAGGTAGGTAGGTAGTACGTAAAGTACTGTTGTATATGATACCTGATCATATATTACTAGTGTTTTGATTCGTTATGGGTTGCTTGACCGCCCGTCAATATAAATAGGCCGATTCGGAAGTTCTACAACTATAAGGGTGAGTTTGTGTGTCTGAGCTAATGTAATAATTCTATTACAAATGCCCATGTCTAAATTCACGATGATTCCTAATTAGTGTTTCTATCCAAAACTAGTTTTGAGCACCTGGTATTTCAAGTAAATACTAATTGCTAATTTATTAATTCGATTGCTGTGGTGGAAAAACCATTGTGATTTCTTATTAAATATTCATTTGTTTGGTGATTCCAAGTCATCATAATATAGGCATATTATGAAAGCTGTACGTTTGATACACAACACAATACTGCACATTATGTAAGAATGGAAACGAGTGGGATATAAAAACGGTTTAAAATATATTTCTTTATACTATATGCAAGTACATATATTTAGTTTACGAGTATGGATAACACAAATTGACAACAATATGTTGAGTATTCACAACTGGAGTCTAATTGTCACATTCCTACAACCATTCTAAGTTCTAATGCTATAGATGTGACGTTACATGTGAACAAAATCACTTGCTAAACATTCCAAGGACAGAGATTTAATAGGTATCGACCTGATACAACGACTTGACAAATGAGATCTGGTACCATTGAACGTCACCCAATACTTAATAGGAAATTTTAGTCTTCTTCGAGAGCGACAGGCTTGGATCGGGTAATTAGTACCAAACGAAAACCTTTTGCAAATATGTTGGTGTTATAACCGAGGTCACAAGACTACTGCATAACACTGTATTTTAAATCAACCGGTTAATATAGATGGTTTTGCGCTTTCGTTTTTCTCACAAACGACTTTCTTATTTCATATAAGAATGACAGGGATTGCGCAAAATCAACGAGATATGGAGTGACCATAGGCCTTGTCCTGGTTATAATGTCGGACCAACTTCCGCCATTCGCAGTCGATTTTTTCGCACCTCGACCTGCGACAGGAGGTGAAGATCCTTCATTAGATTAACCACGTCTGTTCTAAAACGTTTCAACTGATGAACACGGTAACATGCGTTAGTGTATTTAATTGGAATCCATTAAATCAGTATGTATGTACATATGTATATATGTATGTATGTATGTATGTATGTATGTGTGTGTGTGTGTGTGTGTGTGTGTGTGTGTGTGTGTGTGTGCCTGCGTGTGTACGTGTGAATAAATGGTTGTTTCTCTGTAATCTTTGCAGGGAAGCTTTGAATGATGATCTCCCGTTGCTACAAGTTTTTAAAAAAAATGAATTGAATATATAGCTTCAATCTTTATTTGCTATATCATTGGGCAATTACCTACAAAAATATCTTTAAATCTTTTTTGAGGGGATACTATTATGCAAAAATCATTGTCGTTATCGATTCCTACGATATCTATCTATCTATCTATATATCTATCTATCTATCTATCTATCTATCTATCTATCTATCTATCTATCTATCTATCGTTACACACACACACACACACACACACACACACACACACACACACATACATACATACATACATACATACATACATACATACATACATACATACATACATACATACATACATACATACATATATACATCTGGTGGCGCATAACGGGGCAAATTCAAAATTGGTTTCTCAACGTTTAGGGCAATTCTCAAGAGGTGAAACAAACATACAAAACAAACATTTAAAACAAAATTGTGAAAGGTTTTGGAATCCTAAATGCCAGAATTGCTATAGGGTAATTTACAAAAGATATGCCAACATAAAACGGAGCGGATATAACAGCCGAGCGTGGTTTTGTGTCTTTCGCATGATTAACCAGGACGAATAATTTGACCTAATTCTAAGTTATGATGAGAGATGTCGTGGTGACTAATAGACTCTAGAAAACGTATCCCTGTCGAGTTCTACGTAGATATTATGAGGTAAATATCTTGTGTCGAGATATTTAGCAAGACAAATAATGAAAATATTTTCGTAGATATTAAATCAAACCTTGCTTCGAGTGCAAAACTAATATTGGCTGTAATTTTTAAATGGCTTGACTAGGAAACGTTTCATGGTTTCGTTTAGAGTTTGTAACTGAAGTACACAGAAGCGTTCATTACGTCTGCGTGATGATGTCTGTCCATCCTAGGTTAAATTAAATTGGTAACATTTCGACTGCCTCGACTGAATATCCATTTCAATGGCAATGATTAGCCGCTTTGGCGTTATTTTGTTGCGAATGTCACGTTCTGAAATAAATGGTTTCGCCAACATAATGACTGATATAATTATTAACAAAACATCAGTTAAAAGACTAAGAACCAAACAAATTCGCAGGTGGACATTAAGAGTTAATCCTTCTGGAAGAAAAAGAACTTTGTTTATCATTTTGAATATTTTACGTAGATCAGCTGCAACTTTGACTCAGATTAATGATTCTTATTCTGAGAAGAATAATACATTTTTAAAAAATACATGCAAAACATATGACCTACATGCGTTACAGACCAGAAAAAGCAATAACTAATTTAAAATTAAAATAGTATGCTGAAATCAGGGACCAACCATTTATTCTTCGGTTCTTGGTTGAATAAGAGGGGTTAGAATTAGCCAAGATGTTTATTTTATTCATAACACTTTATGTTCTTTTTCCAACTGATATGTTTTATTCGTTTGCAAACGAAGGAAGTTTTTTTTTTATAAAAAGCAGTCTTTGAGCTGGAGTAATCCCACACACCTTACTGGTTGGTGCAAAGTCTGGCGACACTCAAACTAATGATATGATAGGGATTTCAACACTTTGAATTACACTGATATAAATAGTATCTTTCTTGCACAACAAATCAAATTTTAGAAACAGCATTATATAGTCAGATTGGTATATTTGGTTTCCCTTTGCATTTGTTAGCAACTATTGTCTGTTATGTGTTTGAAAGATAAGGTCATTTCAAATGTTATCCCCCTCTCCCCGCTTAGCCCACAACACGCGTTATCGGCGACTCGTCCGTAATTCTTTGGGAATCACAGGAATACACAAATATCATATTTCATTACGTTTGAGTCATACCTAGGCCATGAAAGCTGAGTATTTTGTTACATGATAATCATTATTAGATTTGGAAGTGTAAGGGAGGTAACTAACTCCGATGTTATTTCGTATTGTTTTTGTTTTCATCCATCTATGATTCTTTCTAGCAATTTCGGAACCGGAACTGGAACCGGAATATACACTCTCTCATCATCGGTCGGTCAATAATCTTACTAGCTTTCCAACTCCTATTACTTTTTGACCAAATGGATACACCTGTTGCTAGGATGTATGTATGTATGTATGTATGTATGTATGTATGTATGTATGTATGTATGTATGTATGTATGTATGTATTTGTGTGTATGTGTGTGTGGTCTTACACTTAGTAATTAAAAGAGATAAACCGACAAATGCATATGTATGTATGTATGTATGTATGCATGCATGCATGCATGCATGCATGCATGTATATATGTATGTATGTATGTATGTATGTATGTATGTATGTATGTATGTATGTATGTATGTATGTATGTATGTATGTATGTATGTATGTATTTGTGTGTGTTTGTGTGTGTGTGTGTGTGTGTGTGTGTGTGTGTGTGGTCTTACACTTAGTAAATAAAAGAGATAAACCGACAAATGTATATGTATGTATGTATGTATGTATGTATGTATGTATGTATGTATGTATGTATGTATGTCTGTCTGTCTGTCTGTCTGTCTGTCTGTCTGTCTGTCTGTATGTATGTATGCATGCATGTATGTATGTATGTATGTATGTATGTATGTATGTTCTTACACCTAGTAAATAAAAGAGATAGAACCGACAAATGTTTCAAACCTCAACCAATTTTGTTTTTCTCCGTAGAACGCAACGTAAACGTTATAGTGATCTTACAGTATTTTGAATTAAGTCTCATAAAATAGGATTTTCCATCAAAGTGAATTAAATGGTTATCACAATAAATTCCAATATGTAATGTATTGATTGACCAACAGTCTTGAACGTGATAATGTGCCAATGGGGTGAAGTGTGGCGCTGTTTTAAGTTTTTTGATGAAGCGCTATAATATAATCCACAATGCCCATGTCTGATTTCACAATAATTTCTACTTAGTGTTTCAATCCAAAAATAGTTTTGAGCACCTGTTTTTTTCAACTAAATAATAATTGAAATAAACAAGTTCATCTAAATTGACAACTGAATACAATAATATCGCTACGTCAGCTTCAGAAGTTATGGCCTTAATGAGTAATATTTCAAAAACGTTACATTCTATTGAAAGCTTTGACAGAGTAATGTAGCCAAGATGTAGGTCAGTTACTATTAAATAAGGATTCGAAGTTGTCAACAGGTTCAGGAATATTTTAAAAAGAACAATGATATCCAACATCCAGATAGTTGTAAACATACTATTAACAACTATCCTAATATTTAATTCACAATCACATCTAATATGTGGTTTATAATGTATTACGTTGTTTACCAAGCATCTGGTCAGCTACATCAAGAACGTTCTTTTTGGATGAGGATACGTATATTACTATGTACATTTACATATAATTACTATGTAAAGCTGAAACGTAATATCAGTTTAATTTTCTTCTTTCTCGTTGTGATAGATGATGACATTGATCTGCCCACTATGCCTACGGAAGTGGCCTCCGAGTCCAATGCTGGAAGCACAACGGATGTCGCAGAATAGGTATGATAAACCTCTAGATCTGATTGTCAGGAATGTTGCGATGTGCCGTGTTTTCTGTCATGGCTGTGTGCGGTTGGCGGCGGTCGTCCTCTACTACTTAAACAGCTATTTTCATGAGCATGCGCCATATAGACATTTCCTTTGATGCGTCTTCCAGCTCGCTTGGTTGGATTGATCACCAATTCAGGTTACACTTAAGGGTTTCGTTTGCACCTTGATCTGAGTGAATCTAGTTTTCGATTTCCCTGATTGATCTTTGTGGGCATCCAAATATCCATTTTGTTTCAGGACTCTGGCTCAAGTTTATCCTATGGCTTATCTTGCATTCCGGATCCTGGCTGTAGTTTCATTGTTCAGCGACCCATCTGAATACATTGTGCTTCACCAGTATGTAAAGCTTTAAACATTTTTCAACTCTCCTCTCGATCTTGATGGTTGGTTTCAGTAGATTCCTGTATGACGTTGCATGACCAGTGAAACGCAGCAGAATGCTATTAAAACTAGGGCATAATAATATGATTTACAATGCAATAGGCGACACAATACTGAAAACATCATTTGCAGGAATGCATCATTAGTCGCTGTCTGTATTTATAGTCTGTGTCAATGAAAGCTTATGACAAAAAGAAAGAAATTTTTGCAGCACAGAAATAATTCTTATGCTAAAATTTATCGATGTTTCTCTCATTCACAGCTCATCTAAACTTCACATCTGTAAAGGTACGTTATATATTATTCTTGACCGATGTCTTTATCTGAAAAGGCTTGCCTATAGATTCCCTTGGTAATTTTGTCTCCTCCCGGTTAATTTTCCAACTCGACTATTACTCAACCTTTATACCGCAAGTCAACGTGTGCTGATAAAGAACATTCCACCGAGAACGGCAACATATTCTTGATTATAGGCATTACTGTGACGCTAGCAGGAATCATCGTCTTTATCCTTTAATGTTTATTATCCTCTCCGTGTAACCAATAATTTAGCAGTCGGGAGAACCATCAGCATTATGAAGAGAGATGTCCTGACTGTTTAACTTGGAGACTTGAATTCATGACAAACAAGAAAAAAGTATATGCTCTTCTTGCAAACAAACATTCATCATTCCCTATCCGTTTGAAGGCAGCATTTTTGCAAGAATAAAAATGCTTGTGTAGTAAAGGAACGATATATTTTATAACTATATCATAGAAATCATAGTTGTTATATTAAAAGATATAGCAACGAGTTTGATGAATTACTGAATGATGGCCAGATAAAGAAAACACAATGGTATGTATATTATCGTTTTTTATTTAGAATGTTCTGCAGACTCTGCATGTAATATTCCTAATGCAATGTCCTAACATGAAAGAAATATTGCGTTGAAGATGTATATACACAAGATATTGTTCGCATTCAATCAAATATTATATTTGTTCTCGCACATTATTGTATTAATTTGATACTAATCGTCTTCTCATAATGTTGATTATATCTTCTTCAAGTGATGTTGATCCATAGAAAGGACAATTATTCCATGACATGGTCTTTGAAAACGTAAATTACTACCTAATAGCGGTCTGTGAGATGACTGTCGACGTCTTTAAATTTCGATCTGGAAGTCAAGCTTTGACATACTACATTGGATTCCGTAGAGCTATATACATACACTAGGTCAAACGGCAATGAGGTTCCCATGCATTTATCATGTTTTTTACAATTGGTGTTAAGTAATAAATTTAAAGTGTCGTTTATTTAGCAAAATCTGTCAAGTAAGTCGATCTACCAAAATAGTTTTTGTTTCCGATGTTGAACTTGAACAATCAGGTCTGGCGGCACGGAATATAAACTATACTCTTAAAAATATTTTGTAACGATCTTCTCTTCCATCACAGTGTTCATGTTTGATCTAGATATTTTTCTAACTTTTCTTATTCACTCATCATCGTGGATTCGCCGATTGCACTTCAATAAGATGCCCTATTAAACAAAAAAAAAATGTTTTCTGGTTAGCTGTATGAATAAAGCATGCTTCTAAGTGATGTCTTTACCTGCCTTTGCGGCTGATGTTTACCTTCTTGCCCACAACTTGTCATACGTGAATGCTATAATATATTTTGTGCGTGGTAATATATGCATACGCAATTCCAAAATTCTTTTGATTCCTAATCGACATGTGGCTTCAGAGAACCAAATGAAATAGTTCAAGTAATGTTTCTGGAAAATGTTACGTTCAACAGATCTGGTACAAAATTCGGACTATCACAGTCATTTTTCGACTGAACGAAATAGCAGTGGAACTCTGTGTCATTCAGATGTTCTTGACTATGTCATTGATTTCTGTCATGACTTTTTAAACGCGTGTACAGTATCAGTATATACAAATCAGAGTCGATACTGCTCTACTGCATCCAACAATAATTAAATCATACATGCTTCCGTGACTCTTATTAACGCTATATATAACTGAATGAATTAACATGCTGATTGTATCTTCATTGTAGAGAATCCATATGCGTTTTAAAAAAACGCATCTGTACAAGATAGGTATAACATTGATCTTCTCTCACTATGTGAATCTTAGACTCACATATCTTAGTTTGTTGAACCACTTGTTCATCCGTCGCTGTATAGTATATAACATTTCCTTTGCCTATCTAGTTTTACGTACGTTACGTCTTATTTGGTAATCATGCATCTGCAGTTAGGATGTACAAAATCCGTTAAACAAAGAAAATAAATAACGATAACACGCAGTGTAGACTTATATTATATACATGGTAATGTGCTAATTAAACAAAGAAAATCAATAACTTTAACATACACTTTCGACGTATCTATTAGATACATGGTAATCTGCTAATTTGCAACGCTTGAAGTCTCAATATTTAACAGGGACATAAATATTTGCAAAGAAAATACGAACCCGACACAGGAAGTAGAAACTAAAATCGCGATGATGCGAAACGCAGCGTTCCATTATCCCTTCGTATATGCTAAACTCGTATGAACTGTATAATACATGTGGTAATAGCCGTTCATTTATTGAGCCTGAATATGATATACTTCCGTGCATGAAAATGCTCAGATCTAAATTCAGCTAAATATAGATGACGATTTACGCTCGAGGCAGGTTCAAACATATATGGCTTTATCAAATAGCAGACTAACAGGAATAATTAATGCAAAACAGTGTGTGATCTAAAGCTGCTAGAGCCTTCTTCAACGAACCTTATAAAAACAAAAATTGGAGAGATTTCGTCCAATCCACTCTCCAATAAACTATGTAATGTCCTGTGCAAATTCTTTAACAGTGTAAAACAGAGAGGAAGCTAAAACTATGAGTTAATTTCTATCAGTTTGCACTGTGGACTAGAATATTCTAAATTGCGACAGGTTGTCAAAAGCAAACAAATGCAACGAATGAGTGAGTGAAAGGAAATCTGATCAAAGAAGCAGATTCAATATCTGATAAAATTGAAACCTTATGGGCATCTGGCCAGCTAGGTCATGAAGCACCTGAACTCCTCATCAACAAACTATGGTTTCGTAATACAATACACTTCGGTCAGAGAGGGTCGTCAAAACATAGATATGTGTTGGTGGATGTACAGGATAAAACAAGACCCCAATGGCCTTGAATTTTTAGAAAAACAAATTAAAACAAGACATGCGCTAAATCCTAAAGAATTATTAAACCAAACTTGTAAGATTATATAGTCTGTATGCGGAAAAACAATCTAAGGCGGTGTCCGTGATGCAGACTCGCCATTCTACAGTACAACTAACACATGGTATGGATCGTGCACCCCACCACCAGGACAAACATGATTTGAATATCCATCAATACAAATGAAAAGCCATACCTTTCCCATGAAGAAAATGTCGACAAATGATATTTTCCCTGATGACAAGAAATAATCCAATCACATTGGCCATACACATTTAATCCAAACGCCAATGCATTTCTACTAATACAATCATGCAAATATGTGGTCACAAATCCTTCCAATCATGTATTAACTACAGCCAAAAGAACATAAAGCTGCAACGGAAAATCACCTAAATTGTCAACAATACGTCCACATCCAGCACAGTTTCTGCAGCCACTAATACTTCTTTCAGCGAAAAACCAAACAACTCGAATTATAATTTTTGTGGTGGAATATACACACTTCTTGAAGGTAACATTACCGTACAGCACATGCAAATTCATGTATTTGTCTCTTCTACTAACACAGCAAAGTTACGGAGATAGATATATGGACACACACACACACACACACACACACACACACACACACACATATATATATATATATATATATATATATATATATATATATATATATATATATATATATATATAACTAAAGTTTCATTGTTGTCTTCATCTGTATTTTTTCATATTCTGAGGAAATATCATTCGGAACTTTGTCTCGATCGAGCTGATCATATGTGCCTTCCAGTCTTGCATTTGTAGCAGATGCAGATGCAGATCTACGCCTAAGTGAAAAAAACCCCGAATGATCTGATTTGAAACATTGCATACAAAACTAGAACTTAAACAATACTTTATTAAATTTACATGGTCCTAGTTCAAGCGTGTGAACCAGACAAAGTAGCATTAATCAACTTATAATTTGTTTGAGGTAGCGCTTTCATAAAATAAACATTTATTTCTCAAATAGAATGTTTCAGACAAAGATAATAAATGAAGCGATTAATGACGTTCATAATTTGATTTTCGGAAATTATGGTATGACGTAGATTATTTCCATCCGTTATATAATTTATTTATTTTAATGTAATATTTATTTATAATTTTATCTGAACCGATAATTAGAATATTAATACATATAAATACAATTTGGACGTACATGCGAATTCTCGTCAGGAAATATCCTACTGCAATCCCAATCAGTAATGCACACATAAATACACCAACAATGATCCCGATAATTTGAGGACTAAATTCACTTCCATCAGTATTTTCGCATAACGCCAACCCTGCAGCGAAAAAAATAAAACACTAAAATATATGGGCTCTATATTTTAGAAATCATTTTCAATATAAATTATGTTTTGTCTTATACTGAGCATGTCGTTTTGTAGTCAAATATAATGAGAACATCAATTTAAATAACATCCAATCTCCCACAACTAGTTTATTGTCTCTATCATACTTATAATATCCAGTGGATGGCACAAAACTACCATTTAATTGACAGAAACTGTTACAGACATTTTACACATAATATATATAAAGTAAGAAAATAAAACGGAATGGATATTTCTAGCGTACTTATAATTGGTACATTAATACAAATGCAAAAATTTTTGAGGTGTAATTGATAGATTGTTTTAATGTTATATCCTCTTGAGGAGCTAATATATTGTATTTAATCCTTTACACGAGTGCTGATTTTAAATGTATCATGCAACTATATTCTAGCCCAGGACAGCACACGTATTTAACTATTAAACGAGTGTCAAATAGTGGAATTGGATAGTTGTGCACATTGAGTTGTTATATGTTGATAAACAACCAAAAATGCATGTTTCATTAATGTCAGGAAATGATGAATTATAACAAACATGATTTCCATATTTGGTCGCAGTTTAATCCAAACATGTTCGTTAAGTATGCATTGTGTTTTATGTTACAAACATATACAAAAAATATCGAACTGCAACGGTATTACTTCCTTGAAAGTCATAATCGTTTTATGACTACACATGCATGCTGTCAAAAAATCACCATAATCATCATTCTCTTGACCTAGTGTGGTGCTTGATTCATTGAGCTGCTGAACATCTGAGCAGTCCCTTTTACTTCTTTTGATCATGTGCCAACGCCTGTGTCTCCGCATAACATTTCCTGGTCCATTCCGTGACATTATCAGTCCACTTTTGTCTCTGTCTACTCTCTTTCTGCCACCGTGGACTCTGTCCTGCAATACTGATTTGGAAAGACTGTTGACTCTAGTGACATGGCCATACCATGTGAGTTTTTTCTTTATGACAATGGTGCGAAGGTCCTTATACTGCCCTAATTTGTGTCTGATGTTTGTCACGCATTTCTTCATTTGTGATGTAGTCGATGTAAGAGATGCCAAGGATAGTTATGTTTCTTCTCATTTCAAGTGCCTGGATTCTTCGTTGTCATTCTGCTGTCAGGGTCCAAGCCTCATACGAATACAAAAATATTCAGATGACTAGTGCTCTAATTAGTCTGATTTTAGTTTTCAGACCGATAGTCTTGTCACTCCAGATGGGTCTTGGTTTTGACATAGATACCATTGTTTGTGCTGCTTGTGACACACTTTCTGCTTTGGACCCCTCTTTGGTGATTAAAGAAATAAGACATTTGAACCGGCGCTCAATGCTTACAGATCATGACCCCTGACTTTAACTTTGACTGAGATTTGTTTGTCATTATTTGTCATCAGCTTTGTCGTCTCGGAGCTTATCTCCATGTCCATTTTTCATCCAGGTTCTTCACTAAGGAGGCAAGTTCGTCTTCACTGCTGCCAGCTCATTAATGTAGTTTGTAAAGCGTAGGGTGGTGATATTACGCCCTCCATACTGACAGTCCACACAGTTGTATTCCATGGTTTCGCTAATGTAGATGTTCAAAGGCGTGGGTGACGGGAGACAGCCTTGACGTACTCCATCTGTTGTCTTGGACATGTCCCCCATAAAAGCTTGTGTAATTACTGCACTGGTAACCATGGCGACCCGCTGCTTGGTGGTATTGGTTAACCTTTCGAATATATACACCCATGCATCATTTGAAATGCGTTAACTGTAAATTATAATGGCCAGCTTTAATATACCACTCCCGTCTCTCTCTCTCTCTCTCTCTCTCTCTCTCTCTCTCTCTCTCTCTCTCTCTCTCTCTCTCGCGCGCGCGCGCGCAGCTCTAGCTATTTTTGGGTACGAACGTTCAATATGCAATCAACGATCTCTAAATGCATTTCGTCCCCAAAATCCAACAAATAAGTTGCAAAGAAACTGTATGGGGCTTTACTTTGCCTTCATATAAATAGAGTTAACAGACCAAAACCTGAAGCACATGACGTAATATAGCATTCGAATTCGAGAACAGTCTTTAACCTTATGATTTATGTAACAAAACGTACCTTCATACCGGTAACATATTTTGTTACCGATGGTCACAATAAAAATCAAACAAAACAATATAATGATAACAATAAGCATGATGATGATGAAGATGATAACAAGTTGAAAGAAATAAAGTTGTTTCAAAAGTGTTGAATCCAAATCCTTTGTTTACGTGATGTAGTAACATATACATAACACATATATAAGCAAATTCACAGGTTAAATATATCTACCAACCGATGGAGCAATTTTCGTCCTGCCACCCGGGTTGACAACCATGGATACAGGCTCCAGTTGTTATATTACAAGACCCGTCTCCGGCACAATGTCCACAGGGTTCACTACAATTGACGCCAGAAAGACCTGTTGAACATCCAGCCGTACATTTTCCGTTGAAAACATCACACCCAGTACCATTAAGACAGTTGGTGCAGTCATTTTTGCATAGATGACCGTATTTTCCCCGAACACATTCCATACAATGTCCATCTCTTTGATTGCATGAGTTGCCTATGCAATTTGTGTCACACGTATTATTGCAGGACTGTCCCCACCATCCGGTTATACATTTTCCGGGACATTTGGCAAGTATTTTATTCTCTTTGTCAATAGGGCCATCGCAGTAGCAATACATGTCACATGTCCATCCACATACATTACTCTGGCAGTCTACAAAGAATAATTTGAACATGTCAGCAGACAAAATATGAAAACTCGACTATCCAACATCTGAAACAATACACTTTTTCATTAATTTAAAAATATTCGTCTGATTTTTGTCGAAGTTTCACTTCAGCTGACCAATAACTTCTAATGGCTTTTTAAAATTATAATAATGTATAGTTATAACTTGCTGAATTATAAAAACATTTGGAAAGAGAAATCGAGCGCGAAAATTGTTTCCTTTGTGACAAGGATAAACTTGAACAGAAAATCAAAAATAATTTACTTTCATCCTATTAACTGTTTACAGAGCAAGTTACCTACATTTGTTTTTGTGTTAAAATCTGAGCTAGATTAGTCCACAATGAAAACAATAAAGTGACCTCTAATTTATTTATTAATCTATACCAACATGTTCTCCAAATTTTCATGCAGTGTGCAGCATTGTGTGTAAGAGAAGGGATTAATATTTACATAGATTTTACATTCTTGCAAACAAAATAAGATACAATTTCAGTTTTTACGTTCCTCATATTTGTTTTGTGACATCTTCTTTACTTATATTTCACCAACAAGATGTCATATCTTATTAAATACTACTTACAATTGTTATATCATGCGTAATACTCGCGATCATTACAAATAAAGATTATCACCTGATCCCTTAGGGCGTAAAACGAGACAAACAAGACATGAAAATCAGCTAATCCGGGTTTTGAAAGCACTGCAATTTTATTATGTTAATAGGACATACATATACTAAACTAAATAATTGATACAGACTTTGTTATCATCTTAGAGAAATTCTAGATTATGAGATCAATCAGTCGTAAATTAGACGTGTGATCACCGATCCAAAATTCAACATATGTCACATGGAACATGCTTCCCAACTTATATATGTTGCATTATATCCATACTGGTAGTAGCAGGACGAATTTCCTGTACTTGGCTTCTGCATGTATTCTTACCTTGACTGATTTTGCCCAAGAGTTATTTTACAAACCCTATTCACAGCCCGTAGGTACACTTACATGTCATGGTCTTAACAAATTGACAAAACACACACACACACACACACACACACTTATATATATATATATATATATATATATATATATATATATATATATATATGTATATATATATATATATATATATATATATATATATATATATATATATATATATATATATGTATGTATGTATGTATGTATGTATGTATGTATGTATGTATGTATGCAGTTGACATTGTCTCCTGGATCCATATTAAATATTAAACACTCAGGGCTCATACGTTATCCTCGCACGATGACTGACGTTTTTTGTTTACTGAACCATCTGTTACCTGACCAACAAATCACATATTTCTCGGAATCTGTGGGGAAACTTTTGAGAACACAAGGATATGAATTTTGCAAACACTCTAGTTGCAGTTGTATATTTCTCAAGTTTATTGATACATTTATATATTACGCATTAAATAATTTCTCATACCACAAGCATATTTAGTATTTAATTTAGTAACAGTACTGTACTCTATATAATGACATACGTTTTGAATGAAAACGAACCTAATTGTTTCGATAAAAAAAGAATACTTGTGAAGAAATATTTTTTTTCAGTTTACATTCATCTTATATCATATAGGTGTCCTAAAGGTTTGTAGTTACACTACTATGAAAGTAAAACAAGAATGTTTTACTTTCATAGTAGTGTAACTACTTGGGTGACAGGTGCACACGCACACATTCATCGTCAGCGAGAAGTGCTGGTGTGTAGTCAGTGGAAGAGAACATAATTAAATTCAGTTCGAATTGGAGCACCTGAATGAGGCCAACATGGCCCTTTTCTCAGAAAATTGAATGTATCTACCAAAAGGCCTTAGAAATCAATTCAGTTTTTCTATAGTTACTCAAATCTAGTGCGGTTCGTTTTCGTTATCATCTTCCTACTCCCATCCACATTATTCATTTGGATGACTTACGACTAATGTATTTAATTAAACATGTTAATGAAAAACAATCATAAAAAAGCAACAGTACCAGGCTCTCTTTGCATATAAAGTTCTTTAAGAGATACCAACATCCCCAAAACATTATTTTGAATTCATGTCATAAACCACCAAACGCTGTGAAAATAATAGAGAAATATAAATCTTTCCCGTACAATAATATTAGTATATTTACCTTTAAGTTATTGACATGAAAATAACCAAGCTTTCAACAAAAGAAACGTTATCGATAATTGTATGCACCTATCATTAGATGATCGCATTTTCAAACTACTGATTAAACTAATTAACATACTTTCATCACTTATAATATATTAATTAAACTACCTACACATATTTATCCAAAAAAACTATTCAGTACCACGGAAAATTAGTGATTTTGTACGCTATAAATTAACCTAGGTTTATAGGTAGCCCATATTAGATTTTTCATAACCCCTGCAAAAACTAGTTTTTATTTGGAAATAGAAATATACGTCAAGCAAAATAGTATTGCATTAAAGTTTCCCGGTATATTTGAAAGATTTTAATTAAACATAATAACACTATTTTAATAACTGGCGTGTAAAATTATTATTAGATCCTATTTCTCCAAACAACATACAATTTCCTAAGTCATAGTATTCCGATTTTCAAAACACAATATAAAATGGATATTAATGTCGACATGAAAGAATTAAATAGAACACGAATTAAACGTTCAATACAATTCTTTGAAAGATAATGCTTTTGTTAGGAAATGCGGCTCTGTGTGTTACAACCCACTACCTATGTGGGTGTATTTGATTCAACCCACTACCCAGCTAACGTTACCACCAAAGCACAGGTTTAAAACTGTGTATTAGGTCCGCTTCCTTAAACTGGTTTCTACTTCCTGTGCCAAATCGGAAAGCGGATGGGACTTTCAATATCATTCTTTAAAAACATGTTGTGTGAGTGGTTAGTGTTAGGAATTTCAGCTTTGCTTGATCTGACAATCATATTACCCTTACCTCCGAAGATGAAAACTTCGCATAGGGTTAAAGCTGTAGGTTTTGTCCTATTCCTTAAGCTGATCTCTACTTCCTGTGCAAAATCGTCAGATAATGTAGTAATTTCCGTTATTACCATTGGGGTTGTCTCTGGATACTTAAGCACCAGGCTAAAAATGTTGTTTGTCGCAAATGACACCGAGAATCCAGACAACCTTTCTGAAATGATTATCATTTAAAATTGAAACGTTTACTTGAAGCCGCCCGAAAGGTATTTATATACACCTACATTTTCAAATGAATATGCAGGTGCGTTGGTGTGTCAGACCAAAGTGAAAATGTGTGTTGGTTCAATTTATACTATTGAATGTACCTGATTTGGCTACAACGGTGTGTCTTTACGCAAGGAACATTCCTTCAATTGTCTCTGGATTAAATAACCTATTTGGGTAGTTGTGTCAAAACATGCATGAACAAAATTATACCCAACTAATCACAATCGATGTATCTTTATATATGTGTGGGTGTAGGCGTGTGAGTTAGTATTTGTGTATTTTCAAACGTATTCGAATTTCACTGTGATATGCATAATATACTTCAACACTTTTTTTTCAGCTACTGCATCATCTTTGCTAGCCAAGGATCTGATATGTTAACCATATCCGCAACATACCGGATAGATCAGATACTTCAGTGTTTATGACCGGTGAATATAATTGGATCAACGACAAGCTAACGCATCCAATCAAAACTCCTTCTGTTCAAATTAAGACAATCTTCTTACATGAATGATACGTGAGGAACACTCAACTGGAATAGACTAATACATATTCTATTTTCTACTGTCGGTCGCGGTACTATTTACGATGTGTTACAAGTATATATTCTTAATAATAGTAACAGGGAAGGAGAGAGCGAGAGAGAGAGAAAGAGAGAGAGAGAGAGAGAGAGAGAGAGAGAGAGAGAGAGAGAGAGAGAGAGAGAGGGAGTAAAAGACAACAAGCTTTGTAAAATGTTCCTAATAATTGATTTCCTTGGAAGACAGTTGTCGAAACTGCGGAACTCTTGAGCCCGGCATTAAATTTATCACAAAGACCCCTGATAGAAGAATACTTTTCAGAAAAAGGCGAATACAGTAAAGACTGTGAGACACTACATAATTCATAAAATTTAATTTGTATAAGATTGGCCGCATCATCCAATATCGATATAGAACCCTTCGACATGAATAATTCATGACTCTCAATAATAAAAACAGACTGGCTATATTAAACCCAACAAATGTATTGCTTTCAATACATGACTACGAGAATGGCCTCTTAGAAATAAAAACATTTTGAAAAGTTATGTCTTGATTATAATGCTTATTGTTCGATTTGTATCAATCATAAATAATATGTCCTTTCATCTTGGAATAGGTACACCGAGAAAGAGATACTGACTTCGGATCAATCTTATAAGAAACATGATTTCTACTAGTTGTGCCAGATTGAAATTTGAAAGGGTTCGAGTTTGGCTGAAATAATATTTTTACCTGAAGACGGCGGTGTGGAAGTCTTACTGACAAAAGAAACACGATGAGCTGCCGAATAATCGTTGGCAATACTGAATTGTCTGCAGTTACTACCTTATGCTCATCACGATAAGCGTTAATTAATGTCTCTATTGGCACAGTACTTGACCTCTTTAACTAGTAATAGTTGCCTGAGATTTTCGTAATCTTGATCAATATTTGTAGCACTATCTATTAAATAACTGCTCGCAAATTCGACGTGAGTTTGTTCAGCTAATTTTTAAAGTTGCTGAATGTTTTTTTTTTATAAGCCTCAGGAACTAGCTCGTAACCCTTCCATAAACATTCCTTAACCAGATCATGGTCAGCACTTTGCTGTTCTGACAGGGAAGCATATATGTATTGGGCTTTGCCAAATAGTGCACTCTGCAATACTAGAATCTAATGCTCTTTTTGCCAATTCGAATTAGCGGTAACTGCTTCAAAATGAGGAAAATATGTATCTACTTTTTTTTTTAATACATGGCCCTAACCAAATATTCAAGTGCTATCAAAACTTGAATATCTATGTAAAATGCAGATGTGTTTTGCACTTGCTAGCTCTAATTCGTTTGATCCATATTGATATGTCTTTTCTTAGATTTCTCGTAGCATTTTCATCTGCATTTGCATCTCTCGCCCATCCTTCTATATTGCATTGCAATTTTATTATTTCTTTCCTCTTTCGCAAATAGCCCTTGTTTTTTCTACGTTATGTAATAGGCATCTCTCTCTCTCTCATATTTCTCCAAATGTACTTTTCGTTCTCGTTCCTCTTTATCTGATTGCATTTGTTTCTCTTTTGTCCACAATTTAATCGTCCTCTCTCTTTAATTTTGATCTACTGACATTGCTTCTCTTCGTCTTCCTTCTCTAAGCTCAAGCCTTCTTAAATCCAATTCTTTATTGTATCTTAATTGTAATTCCAATGCTTATATGTTAGAGTCTGATACAGACTTACTAATCAAATCCAAAGAACTTTAATCGGAAACACTCTTCGCCACAAAATATTTGACTAAATTAAATTGTATTCCTTGTTTCAATAAATACACTTTTGCCTCACAATGATCATACGTTCTGTCATTTCGAAGCCATTCTTTTATTCCGGAACATTAACTGTACTTTTTTAGTACGGTTTGACATAAAAATCTGGCCTTTAGATGACATTAAAACATGCTTGTTTGTTTCACTAAGGATTTCTAAAAGGTGTATTAATACCTGGAATTCGGTAAATTCCAAACAAGGTGCATCACAATTTCAAAAAGGTATCTGAAATATTTAAGAGAAATGCGTATTCCAAAGACAAGCGTCAGCTTTCCGTTACTAGTATACGCTGTTTAAATAAGTAGCAGAAAAGAATGAAAGATAAGAAACTTTGTCAGCAAATTGGTAAACAAATAAAGTTATATAATTAGCGCAGCCCGCAATTAGCATTTTCTATACAAAAAACATTCCCTAATGAAAAATATCCTTCTAGAATGATTATGATATTTACAAACTAAAAACCATAACATGGATTACACTCAGGAAATTCCAAAACATAGTCAAATAAAAATAATTACTTCTTCTCTTACTAATAATAGTGATATTATTCCCGCAATTGCTTTCTATGGGAGATGATTAATAAAGTCCAATCGATGTCGCTTGGAAAAAAAACCCACTGAAATATCTGACCGATCTACCAAAATGTAAATGTGGTTAGACGCAGAAAAGTCGCTTAACGAAGAATGTTAATGCATACATTTTCGTCATTTCTCAGTTTATATTTGCAGGAAAGAATTTAATGCATTCGTAAGAGAGTAAAAATTATAGAACTACTATCCTGTGTCAGGATTGTTATTTGCCTGGAGGAGCAAGTGCGTCCCTTTTACGTATTTAAATGTGTTAAGAATTTAGAATCTAGTGTCTAACATATGCTCGAAATGGTCCCAAGATGTGAAGAGAAACATTCCATGTGCTGTAGAAATTCGTTTAGCAGTTTCTTTAACCTGATGAAACGTTTTCTTTCTGTGTAGCACGTTATAAATGTATTTATGTTCAATACCATGGGGAGAACAAACAAATGACATCTGAATAAGTTATTGCCATTTTTAAGATGAATATTCCATTACATTGTGCGTCTTGAAAGTTGCCTAAGATATATAACCTATATTGGTGTCCATGGGAAATATAATTTGCCTTGGTGGTTCAATGCATACCATTGCAACAGTCTGTTCTGCCATATAGTACTATACGCATGACATCGTAAACCAATTCCAGATTTACTTTCCACCATGTTGATGTTTCATCCTCTGTATGAGTGCACGATCGAGACGAGAAATTAGTATCAGCGTTACCATCTACAGCAAATGATGCCACACCATCTCCATAAGGTGTAGTTGCTGTAGAGCTTTGACTGGCATCACGTCTGTACGCCAGGCTTCTTCCTGGAGATTAAGCAAACCTCCAAAATATATGGGATGATAATATATGAATATGCAAATTTAGCACAATACATTTTAGCACGATGTATTAAAACAATATCGGAGCATATCCTTCACAATATCGCACAACCGAATCATTCTTTAAGTAAAACTGCAATTGATTGATTATTTAACCAAACAAAAGGTGCAATAAAAAGTCAGCTAACATACTTATTTACCTAAGTATATTATACAAGTATTACCTTCTTTTTTTAAATGGGTTAATAGTGGCTAAACTGAGGCACAACACTTGTTCTTTTCAGACATGAGAAATTGTGAAACATGAAGAAGAATGTCACAAACGAGATAATGTATATAATTATCATGGTTCAGTAATAGGATGATGCATTTTTTAATGTATCAGCTTAACTGATAATTTTTTTTTCTGATTCGTCTTGTAAAAATGAACAGAGGTATTGTAAATATGTGCAAAGGCCGATATACATGTAGTGTCATTAAGCATATTTATAGACTGTGTGTTTTGGATGTAGAATATTTAAATGGTATTTATGTTAGACATGAAAAAGAATAGCATTTTCCTGACTCACCTCCATACACTCTGACATCACATACCGTCATTTTGGTGATATTATCTGGAGTTTTAATCACTAGGTACCGTCCGACTATCTCGGTTGTACATACTACGTGGATTTCTGTATTCAGCTGTTCGGTGGTATTTTGTGTGAAGCATATATGAGCGATGTCTGAGAGCGGATCAAAAGAAGAATTTCTAACGGTAACTTCAAACTCTTGTAAGCCCACTGAAATTCCAATACAACCAGCCATGTCTAAAAGTTCAAGAGGTTTTGAGAAACAGAAACAAAAACCCTACCATGGAATGAACTGTATGTAAATATATTGCTGCTGACAAGAATCAGATCAGAGAAGTTTTGTATTTTAATCTTTTTTCTCTTCTTCACGCGATTGTAAAAACTTGTGGCTATAATCTTTCAGTGAGTAAGAAAAAATTGTAATAGAGACTTTATATGACAAATTCAAATTTACACCTTATAAAGGGCAGGGATATATATCGCATAGCTTCGATAGTTAACGTTAAACAACATAGCATCAAAAGAAACTCAATATCTAAAATTAAGTGATTTTTTCTTTTTCAGAAACGAAACAAATATATTTTTGATTCAATAATTTGTAAAAGTCGTTACCATATGAACAGTTCATATTCCTCTTTGATTTAGCTGTGATTTAAACGAGGATATTAAAATTACATCAAACTTATTTGAATTTTAAACAGACATTATTTTTAATTAATACGTAATACTAAAGTTATTTGTGTTTCTCACATTCAAGAATAGATTTTACATAATGTATTGTATTCATAAAAAATCAGTTTTGACTGGTCCAGTGGTGTGTGAGAAAAAGATTTGTTTTAATAGTCTTTTGAACAATAAATTAACTTTGTACCTGTCTTAATGTTGCTATGAATATTGTTATTATTTTTTTATAAATATTTTTAGTATTATTATTATTATTATTATTATTAGTAGTAGTAGTAGTAGTAGTAGTAGTAGTAGTAGTAAATCCGTCCCTCGAAGTGATGAGGAGTCCAGATATCCTGTATGTAGCATTTAGATCTACCGACATCCATGTTGTTGGTCCAATACAGCTTCCAACGAGCCCGTCAGTGGCATAACTACCGTCGATGAACACATTGCTACTATACAATAATTGCCTGACGTGTTTTCTGTATGCAATATCTCCTGTGACAACATTGAAATCAATCAGAACATTTAAATAAAATCGGCATACCAAACTTGTATGAACTTCGCAGATTTAGATATCCGATACATGTAATATTAAATTGTTTATACCTAGAAAGTTCTCACTGAAAGACAGCATGACTAATAAAGGGAGCTTACCTGTGATTTATATTCTTGTAAACTACTTAGTTACCTCCAGTTTAATAGCGTTTCTCTCTCTCTCTCTCTCTCTCTCTCTCTCTCTCTCTCTCTCTCTCTCTCTCTCTTAAATTACATATTGTCTTATTCACACTGGGAATTATTATCATTATTATTGTATTATTATCAGTAGTTTTATTTGTATTAGCTTCTGTCTTTTTTGGTATGCTTTTATCATTCTCTTTCCTTTACATAATTGTTTTGCATCCATTCCGAATTACCAAATGTGGTTTAGAAGTTTCCATTGTTAAGGCGCTTTCGGATTACCCGTTTTTTCTTAAACATTGTGCACTCGTTAAATTTTTAAGTCAAGAGATCAAGTGATATACATATTTACGGTTTAGTCAAATGCAAATAAGCTATAATAATATCTTTAATAATATGTTATTCAAATCAACGTTGTACATAACGGGCAATTTATCGGGATAACGGTACGCGTTTAAGGACAGTGAGAAATGGTGAGACTCTCATAAGCGAAATAGATAATGTTTCATACAAACATTGTGTGGGTTTCATAATTCAATACCATCCAATATATAAATGAATGAAGCAATTGACTGCGATTGTTTTATTGAAGTTGTATATACTAAGAAAACCAAAATACACAGAAACTTTATTTATATAACTAGTTGACTTTGTGACTAACTGATATACAATACTTTCTTTAAATTGATGTCTTAGAAAATGGTTCACTACACAATCTCATAATCATGCTATCAATTAAAACAGAAACATTGCTGAAATCCGTAATAAACCAAAATCGTAGGATATCAACGATTAACATGACTATTCTTAGATATTACACTTAGATTGTCCTTGTATTCAACTCATGTGCACAAATATGAACTCTTATCAACATAGAGTAGCACGATAACATTTGTACCGGTGTTCAAAAAAATGGCTGATATACGGTGAAATAAAAAAAAATGAAACGAAACAAATAACACCTACCATACTGACAACCAGGGCCCATCCAACTTGCAGCACATCCGCCGGGACACACACCAGTAACATTGTCACACTGTACATCATCCACACAGTGACACCTGTATATACATCCGGGTCCAAACTGGGGCTGGGTTTTATTGAATCCACCTCGAGGGCAGAAAGAATCTGTGTAATGAGGTCAATACTAAAAATAGGGATTATAACTTTATTATATTCCAATAATAATTATTTTTCTAGAGCATATCGGCGGAATAGAAAATAAGATTGAAAGATATCATACAAGTTTTCAGACCCATGTAGCTATAAGCAGCAGGGAGGGCGAATCCGACAACTTGCCGGAACGTCCATTTGGCTAACCAATGCTTTCTCGAAATCGTAAAAAAAGACGCCAAAGTCGTTGTCGTACCCTCCCTGCTGCTATGGGGTTAAAAGTCCTTTTAACGATTTCAACCGAATATTTTATCAAGTCCGACACGATATCGTGATCTCTGGTCATGCAAATTTATTTACAAATCCATGTGGGATTGACTGAGCGTGACTAAAGAAATTTTTTAAAGAGATTATATAATCCATATCACCGCCGCACCAAGTTTGCCAAATATTTGGTATTGTACGAATGTCAACTCCATTTAATACAGCAAGAATATTACAATTTTCTCTGATCATTTTAGGTATTTGTATATACTTCTGAGTAACATAAATCACATCAATATTTTTATGTCTACCTCTGGAAAATATCCGAGTAGGGTTTGCTTGTTTATCCAATACAGCGACTAAATTGTTAATACTTCCATCAATATCATCAATGTTCGGTGATTCCTCGATATCGGTTATACACTCAGTAATATCCTCATCGATTTCCAATTTTGCTTTCTCGTTAAAATCTTTTATCACATCGTAACATCGCTGATCGTCTACACTCGGGCCTACTATATACAAATTGTCCCATTTCATCATTTTCATCATCAAATTAAGTAGCAGTTGCGTCTTACCACTTCCAGATGGTCCTATTATAATCATACGAATAAAATTCGGTAACGCTGCATGATGCTTAACTGGTTCTCGTTTTTTTGTCGCCGAAAAATCAATTACATTCATGTTATTATAAATAAATTATGGATCTATATTGTGTGAAATGTAAGAAGTGCACTAGCACAAACGACTTGAATATTACAACTAAAAATAACAGATCATCACTTGCTGATAAGTTTGTACAATGTGGTACAAAAATATTTAGATTTGTTTCTATGAAATCTGCAGAGGATTTCAAAAGAAACGAGGAGGTGATGTCGCAGCCAAGTTAGTAAAATTCCCAGGAACACCATGAGCAAAATATCCGGGAGAAAAACACCTTCCAGGATATTGTTATTGTGGACCCAGGACCAGACTCGATATCAGACTCGATGATCAAAACCAACCCCGACCCGGTGAAAACACAATAAGTTCAATTGATAAGGCGTGTCCTGCTCATTATATTGATTATAAAAAAGCAGTAATCTGCAGCACAGACATATCGCAGATGTAAAATTAATTCACGAGTTGAATTCTATCACTGATAAATCCTTTTAGGAAAAATTGACTGCATGGTTGATAAAATCGGTGATGAAATGTAAATTGATGTTGGGTGATGGTAATTAATAACAACACGGGATATATTTATTATTCTCCAAGAGGATACTGGAGGGGTAAATCAGCAATCAGGAAAACCGCTATCGCCGCAAAGGTGAAAAATACCACTGCAGCGGATTGGTTATCCAAACAGGCTATATGGCAATTTTATCTACCACCGCCTAAAAATATTAACTACTCGCATTTTGATGTCAGCGTCTTTAATGATGTTCATCAAGCTGATATAATATTTCTGCCGCATGATGGTGTTTACAAATACACGCTAACCGTAGTTGATGTTGAGAGTCGATACAAAGAAGGAGATATTAAAAACAAAATAAAAAACTGAAGTTGCTTCTGCGTTTGAAAGGATTTATCTTAGGGGTCCTCTGCATTGGCAAAATGTATCACAAGTTGATCCTGGCAAGGAATTTCAGGGTGCTGTTTAAATCAACAATGAAGCATCATAATGTCACCATCAGACGAGGACATACTGCACTACATCGCGATCAGGCGATTGTTGAACGATTTAATCGCACACTTACTGCGCGGTTATTTGGATATCAATACGCGAAGGAGTTTATTCAGGATAAGCGATCCCCTGAATGGGTCAAGAGATTATCAGACGTAATTACCGCGCTAAATAATGAGATTACTAGAAAAATCAACATGAAACCTAACAACGCGATTAAAAAAGAAGTATATACCCGTAAAACCGCAAAATGATTTTTCAAAACAACCAATACTCGGCAATGTCACTATTAGGTATTTATATGAACCAGGAGAGCTTGAAGATGGCAAAAAAGAGCTACTGATCCTATTTGGAGTGTCACCACACATAAAATATCTAGTTTTAAACGATCTACGGGTAGACCGCCAGTCTATAGGTTTGATTCAACTGCTTCTCAGCGTGGGTTTACTCGTGAACAACTACAAGTGATACACGAGGATACTCAATTACCGCCGCGTGGTCTTAACTAGCACCTCTGCGTCTGTTGCACTCAAGACAAGTCAGCACCACATTATTTCTGGCATGACCAATACTGCTATTTTTTCTGTCTAATGTAAATTGGCGAGGATCTTTATCCGACCAACACCAACGCATTATACAATTGAAACTCGCGCAGTGATTATTCTGTTGTTGTTTCAATGTAATTATTAATTCAACATGAATGTCAAATTCTCGTTTATTTTTGTATCTTGTTGTTTATAACCAGAAAGTTTTTTTTCTGATTATGTCAACGCTGACAATATCAATGTCATTATAATCTCAAACAACTTTTCGAAGTTGATTTATTCTTCGTACTCTGGATACTGCAAGATAAACTAAATTCGACCACTCGATGTGATTATCTATGATCTAAACAATTGTATCGGATATAGTCAATCCCTGTGAAGAATGTATTGTAGCTGCGTAATCTAGCGTCCATGTAGATTTATCAGCACGCAATAAATCTTCGACGACGTTGATATCAACCAGCACAATATCAGCTAACACTAAATTCTGCTTTCTTGACTCTGTCAAGCTTGGAATATCAACTTCGATATTTTGTCTTCGTGTATCCGTTGGTCTATAGCACAATGGCACTGGAAGCGTTGCAAACTTTTCTTTATGCGAGTTAAATAACTTCATCGGAAGTGTGTCTCTGACTATCTTTCTACTTGCCACTATCAAGTAATTTGGTCTCCACTCTTCCCAAAAAACATTTATTGGGGTTTCTGAAATTATTTTACGCTCTATTTCACATTGGATTCTATCCGGTTGTAATCTGATTAGTTTTCTTGAAATTATTCATCAAGTGCTCTTTGATTAGTATTAATTTCTTCATAATAGTCTACAAAATTCTTTAACCAACCATGTGGAGACAAACCGTCAAATGGTGGTGGTTGACCATGATCGCCACATTGTATCACTGTTGTATTCGCTAGCAATAGTCAATTAAGAAACCTATGTATTACATTTAACGACACCATGCATATCTCATCCCAAATCATGACTTCAGGAATACATTTTTCACCCATTCGATTAGGAGTCCATTCGTCACCTTTCCATCGAAAGAAACTATGATAAGTGCAAGCAATAATTTCTCATTGTTTCATCTCTCTTGCAAGTCTGTAGGTCGGTGTTAACACAGTCATGTTTAATTTCCCTCGAAATAATTCTTCTCTGACCCACCACAGCCGTTTAAATAACTGGTTTTATGTCTACATATTGGATTGGAACACGACGGTGCATTAGATAGTTCTGATATATGATTATGTTTTAAGTAATTTTTTTAAACTTTAACATCTGCTGATTTGGATTAATCATGCTGTATGTCTTTTTTAATTCTCCATGATCCCCAACTCTTGTCGGAATCAGTGACTTCAGCCACTGCTTCGCTATATTTTACGTCTATATAAATAGAATCAGTGGCTACTCTAACCGCGGATTTAGGAAATATATTTATCTTCGAAAGTAAAGTAATAGAAGCATAAGCCAGAATAGACGACCTTAAGTACGTGTATTGAGGATTTTCTTCGTCTGTGTAAGTAACCATTGAACCCAATTTGGTTCCATCGGACAAGAAAGCGTCTTTATGATCGACGTATATACCCCTGGATGTTACATCTGCGTTTATAAAATCGTATTCAGCGTCATCTATAACCAACCGCAAAGAATATCGTGTATGGTCGTATTTTCCACCTTGTGTGAATTTACCAATTATTCTTCTACCGAAATCTTTGCGTCTTTATTTCTAACTTCAAAGATTTATTTGGACCATTTCATGATATATTCTTCGTCGAGATCGGGGAATTGTTTTTTGTTTTCGCTGATTATACTATCTAGACTATCGGGTTGTGCTAATCAGATGTCAGTCTGCGCTCGATATAATTGCTTCACTGACAATCAGCGATATCAGCATTTTAGAATCTATCATTTACCGTAATAACACTATTGGCATCCATTGTTTTTCAGAGATGTGTCTACCAAACCCATACATAACAACACGGATGAAGTCTTTGAGCCAATTCAAATGATTCCACACGAGCGAATCCAGTGAGATTAAAATCAGGCAGTAGTCCATTAATAACAACACGGGTCATCTCGTGTGTGATATGTCCAAATCATTTGAAGTACTCAGAGCACTCTCCGTACCCTAGAAAACTCCCTGGATAACACTCAATCATATCAACCGAAATAATACTTTCGGGGTCCTATTTTGTATTCCATAATCCACCATGGTTATATTCCACGCTGCTTGATTCGATATCTGAGAGAAATTTTGCGTGTGTTGGTTTCCATAGATTTCTCGTTCTCGTGAAATGAGCTGCAACTGACGGCATTGTAAAACAGTTTGTTAATAATTGTAGCAGCAGAGGAGGTGAATCCGACAATTTTTATAATCGTCAATTTGGCAATCCAAGGCTTCCTCGTAAATCGTAAAAAAGGCGTCTATTTGGTAAACCGAGGCTTCCTCAAAATAGACGCCAATGTTGTCGCAGCCCCTCTGCTGCTAACGGTTTAACAGTGATGAATTAGCAATGTATTTTTTATATAAATGGCAAACGTCGGAGAAGTACAAATAACTAGATTAACTAGAGAACGGTTGGCTACGATCAATAAATTTCTCCCGGTGAGAGATTACTTTACAAAAAGTTTACAAGCTCGACAACAAGCAAAATTAGATTTTACCGCTGATACGAAACAATTATTTGCTCCGATAAATAAAGGAAGTGGGGAAGTTGTAAGCGCGATAAAAGATAACCAACCAGACCACCCAGAGGTAGAACCTGAGGAAAAACCTCCAAAGAAAATTGATAGTAGAACTCAAGAGTTACGAGATAAATTTACTGAAGATTTTTTGAGCAGATATCGATAAGAAAAAGAAAATGATCCAGAAAAATTGATAAACTTTACAGCTGCTGGTTTTGTTGATATAAAATTATTATTTAAAACCAGAACAGAAAAAAGGTTTTATCAGTACTTTCAGCAAATGGATTGATGTGGTTTATAAAATTAGCAAAGGGTGAAACCACGTTAGTAAAAGTGATAAGAGGTATAGTACATTTGATGCCGCAGTTAGATTAAAAGATTTTGAAAATGAACAAACAAGAGAAACTCAACAAAAACTTATACCATCGCGAGACCGAGGCCGAGGCCGAGGACAAGGACGACCACGAGGACGACCACGAAGACAAGAAGACCCTGTTGTGGAAGAACCTCAAGAATCTACCGGCGAGGGTTATCACGGTGGTAATATACCATGTTCAAGAAGTATCCTTGATGATATATCACGATTAGAAGTTCTCATCGGAGGAAAACGAGCTGGGAATAATTATCCGGAGATAATTAACGAAGCGGCTGAAATCTGTCAACGGCTATTTCAAGGTCGTGTAATGGATATTGGACTATACCGTAGCTTCACCGATGAACATACCGATGATTATTACGGCGATTGATTGATGACTTTTTCATTCGATTAGATAAATAGCATTTAATTAAAATGATAGTACATCGTATTATGAGCAGAGTAAGACCTGTTTATGTCGTAAATTCACGATTGCCAGTGTACAAGGTAACATACAGAGATGGATTAGGTGATGTTGTCACTGGATTATTTACTAGAGTTGCTCCAAAACTGCTACCGATCGGTAAGGAAATAGCGTCAAAAGCTATTGGGGTTCTCGTTGATAAGATTGGTACAGAAGTTGATAGCAGGGCTAGTAATCTTGCTATTGACGCGTTTGATTCCGCAAAAGCGAAGATTATGTCGTTGGCAAGGAGAAAAAGACCAGTAAAATTAAAATCTACGAATCAAATGCCACCTAAGGTAGGTAACGCAATTAATAAAATAGCAAAACAGCGATTGAGATTAATTGCTGGTTCCTGTCTAAAACGATTATAATTTAGATCAACGACTATATAATAAAATGTTTAAACATGAGATAGATGATGCTTTTGAGGTACGAAAAAATGATTCTATACGGGATTATCACTATTTTTCGTATAATGCTCAGAATCAAGATACAAATTGAACTTAGATTTGATGACACATCTCAATAATTCTTGCCGTGTGAAGCATTCATTGAGGTAGAGGGGAGACTAGTAAAAAATGATCATACTCCATTTGTTGCTGATGATCATCTCGAAAATATTCCGATTGGGTTTTCCAACAATGGCAAAATGGCGCTATTTAGTAGCGCGCAGTATATAATCAATTCTACTATAATCGAATCCATCCATAACGATGTTGTTGTTGCAACCACAATAACAGGTTTAGCTAGATACTCTGACGATTTTATTAAATCTGCGGGTCATTAAATGATTTTTGCGAAGGATACTACCAATAACGCTAATCATATTGAATTTGTTGTAAGAGGACCGCAATATCATGCTGGAGCAGCTGACGATGATATAAAGGATATGATTATTAGTAAAAATAATACTTACAATCCAGGATTTACAGCGAGAAAAAAGATGATAGACAATGTTTGTAGGTTTTCATGTGCGATTCCGATGTCGCATATATTTGGATTTTGTAGACATGTCAGAAGAGTTATCTTTGGTGCTAGTCATACTGTAGTGCTCACGCGAAGATCAACTGATGATTATGCTCTTTGGCGTGGTGCTGCTTATGCTACTGATGGTAATGTAGAATTAACAAAATTATCTTTATGGATGCCAATTATGACTCCATCGTTGACTGTTGAGACGCGGTTGCTATCTTTTATGGATCATGGAGGAAAATCATTACTGAGTTGGTCTGATATTACAACAGCTACCATAACTAGTAATGTTGTTGGTGTTGTTACTTGGCATCTTGCGCTTACAAACAATGTTTCCGCGCCGAGACATATCTTTGTTGCTTTACAAAATGTAGCGAGAACGCAAAAAATAGCGGGGGCTGTAAATGATAGTTTACAATTGCGGACCCATATGATATTTGATAAGTGTAATGTCAGTGAGGTATCATTGCGAATAAGCAATCAGCAAGAACCCGCAGAACAACTTATTCTTGATTACGGTAGCAATGAAATATGTATAGTGTATCATCGGTTGTGGTCTTATATGGGTCGTGATCAAAACATTGATACTGGACTCCAAATATCACAATGGGATTTTAAGGAATTGTACCCGATTTATTACGTTTCGTTGCAACATCTTGATCTATCTAAACACTCGACCGTTTATGTAAAATTTCAGGCTCGTATAGGTAATGCCCTTGGAGGATTTCTCAGTGATAAATCTATGACGCTCGAAGTGGTGGAAAAATGCGAGTCATTGATGCACCAATAGAAAATATGTAACGGGATAATTAGATTATTACTATCTAAATCAAATCTCGTACAATCATGTTAATGTCACCCCGACACATGGTCAGGTAAAAAAACTACAATCGAAAAATTCTACTACGTGTGGCACAACGATAACGCTAAAAAAAGAACAAATGACAGGTGGATCAAATAAGTTATCGCTGACAAAAAGTGAACTTAATTATTTCAATAATGCGTTAAAAGCTGGTACAGCAGTTAAGCTGACTTTTTCACAAGCCGCGGTCAACGATATGATTAAATCCGGTGGAATATTTCCTCTTGCTGCACTGGCTCTACTACCTATCCCTGCTCTAGGCGCTGCTGATGCTGTTGGTAGTAATCTTATCTGTAAGATGTTTGGAAGCGGGTATAAAAAAGGGAAAGGGATTCAGACTTCCGGGAAGCCGGTACACAAAGCACTATGAACGGGGTTTAGGAACTCAACAGGGCGGTTTCTAAAAAAATTAAATTTAGATATATCTGAATTCTATTTTGTACTATATGTATATAGCATTAAGGGGAATAACTCGTGCGGGTATGTGTACGGTTTATGAAAGTGATACAGATCTCAATGGGGTTTTTGAAACGCTGTGTCACCTGATCTTAATGGGGTTTTCCGATTACTGTGTTAGCTTAACTACCACGGATCTAAATGGAGATAATCAATTATATGTTTTGTGAGGAAACGAATCAAATATGTGGTATTTACAAACAGTTGTATTATTTGTTTATTTTTTTTCAAGTATTCGGTCTTGCTTAGATGCTATCAATAATCAATTTTTAAGTACACAAAATAAAAACAAATAACACACCTCTGTTATTGGCTTCATGTATTCGTTAGGTTATATACCACGCCGTCTATTATATGATTGGGGTTTTAGCGAAATTCAAACCGTGAAACCAATCATATTTCACACACCGTCAGCCGCGGTGTGAAATGTCTTTTGCATTTCAAACCGGGTTGATTTTGTGGGGTTTATTATTGGTTTCTATTTGAGTGTAGACCCTGCCCCGTCATTGTCATCCTATCATTCATTGTATATACCATACCATTGTTATCCTATCATTCATTGTAAATACCATACAAATGTCATTGCATAATCCATTGTTATATATAGTATACATCATTCATTGTGAATACCATAACCATGTCATTGTATACATATATATATATATATATATATATATATATATATAATGCTGGGAATAACATGTATATATTATCAAAATTATACTCTTTCATTAAACGAATCCAGCACGCTATTCATGCCTCACTTGCAATCTGTAACGTCATCAATAAGTTCGTCCCGTTATTCACTATTGTCGATAAAATAAGTAACCAATTGAAATCAAACGCACAATTAATTCGAAAATCAAAACAATAAGAGAGATTATCCGCCAAAATGAAAATACGCCCCTGATTACCTCAACACAATAAACACATCATACATACATGCGTAATACAGGGTGTACTGTAACAAAATAAATGCAATAAAAAAGCTATGAAACAGACAGGTATGGCACTTACTCACCTAAAATAATTCTAGACAGGTAGGTGCCCTTACACAACTAGAACAAAATCCTATAGAACGTTATTTTAATCAATATTTACTTTGTCAATGGACTACGCGGCAGTAATAGTAAGTGGGGTTGGTAAAACAATCTACGGATTTTCTACTAATGACGAAGTCACTACATTTAGATCGTACATTACTTTATAATGGTGGGCGAAGCACAAACAACTAAATTAGCATGACAACGATTAGCTTCGATTAAGAAATTTATTCCAATCCGTGATTCCGTTCGAAATATGCTCCAAACTAGACAGGAATGTCAGAGTGATTTTGCATCAGACATGGACCAGTTATTTAAACCCATTACTATATCAACTGAAAGAGTTATATTGGGAGAGACTATCGAGGAAGAAGATAGAGAAAAGGGTATTCTCCCGTTGTTAAAACAGATAGCTGGAGATAAACAACAACAACATGACACAGGGTGATGTTAGTAAAACAAAAGGTGTTTCTTTAGTGGAAAAATTACCGATGAGGCTAAAACACTACTAAAACGATTTCAGTTCGTAAAACAAAAGAATTATCGCGTTTTTGATAATTTTGTTGCTAACAGTTATCATTAAAAAAATGAGTTTTTAAAGGATAAGTATAAAGATGATATCATATCACGTGATAACTGGTTTGATTGGTTGTATAAAATAAATAAGTGGATTGATCGTTTAGAAAGGAGGGAGATGGGGTATATAGAACTTAAAAAGGGAATTAGTTATTATGATAAACAACAAATAGAACAAAAACAAAAATGGAAATAGAAGAACTGCAACAAGAAAGAAAGCGACCAACACCAACACGGAGACAAACACGAAGACAAAAAAAAACACACAAAAAAAAACTAAGAAGAACCTCAATGGGATGATGATTTAGAAAGATTGGAGAGATCACTGGATGAATTATCTCGCGAGCAAGGTAAAACTGGTACAACTGAAAAAGATGGAGGTGGATATCAAAGGGGTTTTTCAGGTAGTGGTATAGTTCGTTGTCCTAATAATATTCTCGGGGATATATCACGATTAGAAGTTCTCATAGGAGGAAAACGAGCCTGAATTAACTCACCGGAAAAAAAATTAATCAGGCAGCTGATATCTGCAGACGACTATTTGAGAGTGGTATCATGGATATTGGTGTATACAGAGAGTTTATTGACAAGCTAGCCGAAAATCCTACGGATTTTTTTGCGTTTACCATAGTGACGAAATCACTGAAATTGCTAGCAATTTACGATGAGATAAATAGCATTTAAATAAGATGATCATACACTACAACCACAGAATACCAACTATGGTCTTTGTAGTAAACTCACGATTGCCTGTTTATAGAGCGTACTATGCAGATGGTTTCGGTAATACCATTGCAGGGTTATTTGCAAGAATGACTCCAAAAATAGCACCAATCGCAAAACAATTATCAATGAAAGCTATTGATGTTATTCGTGATAAGGGCATTAGTGCTGTTGGTGATATTGCCGGGAAAGCATTTTCCGCGGCTAAAGAAAAACTAGTAGCGTTAGTTCGGCGGCGAAGGAAACCACCAATGACTTCGTCATCAGTGATGAAGTCACTAGGGTCACAACCATCTACGGAAAATATGCCTGCAAGTATTAGTAAAATAATAAATAACGCAGTGGAGCAGAATATAGCATCACGGATAAATGATGGATATGACGCTCAGGGAAATATTACTGCAAATATGATAGCGGGAAGTGGCCTGAAATCGCGAGCGAGATCACGATTTAGATCAAGAAATATATAATAATATGTTCAAATCGGATCCTGACACAGCGTTTGATTTAGATGACCCAGTGCTCAAGAATGATTCTCTACTTAATTATCAATATTTTTCCTATCATTCAGCACAACCGGATCTTCGATCAAAAATCGAACTTCAAGTCCATGATACCAGCAAATACTTTCTACCCTCTGAAGCGTTTATTGAAATAGAAGAAGAACTAATAACAAATGTTGCAGGTAATACACCGTATCCAGATGATGAAAATATCCGAGTTGGATTTGTCAATAATGGAATCATGGCGCTATTTGAGAGTGCTAGATACATGATTAATGAAAGAGAAATCGAGTCTATATAGCGTGAGGCTGATATTGCCACAACAATAGTGGGGTTAGCAAGATCGGCGGGTCAGTCTTTGATGTTCTCAAAGGATCTCACTGATCACCCTGAACTCATCCCGTATACTACATTACGGACACTGCAAGATACCGCATCGGATCCACAACCACCTGCTTCTCTTACACACGAAGCAAGACCAGCACTAATCCCAATTACAACTTGCAAGGACAGCGTAGACAATTTTCATGCGCGATTCCACTACATCATATTTTTGGATTTTGCAGAATTGTTAGAAAAGTTATCTATGGAGCAAAGCATACAGTAGCACTTGTGAGAAAGGGTAGTGATAATGATGCAATCTGTGATGGTGCTGATGTTGCTGATAGTAAAGTCATTATATCAAAACTATCATTGTGGATGCCAATAATGACTTCATCAATCACCACAGAGCAAAAATTACTATCATTTATGAGAACAGGCGGCAAATCATTGCTAAGTTGGCTAACAGTAACCACATATACCATGGATTCTAATATTGATGGTACACTTACATGGCACCTAGCATCAAAACAATGTGTTTCAGCTCCGCGTCATATATTTATTGCGTTACAGGATAGGACGCGATTGGGTTCATAAACACGCAGCCATATGGTATTTGATCACATTGTGTGTAATGATTTGTTTGTTTTTATGGTTTAACGCCATTTTTCAGCACAATATAGGCTATACATGGCGGCCAGTATTAATGGTGGAGGAAGAAACCGGACGAAGCCCGGAAAGAACCACCGACCCACGAGAAGCTACTGGCAAGCTTTCTCACATAACTACATGTGCCGAATCTTAGACTCGAACACACGCAGACAGAGGTGAGATGGCAGTGGTCCGTAACAGACAGCGCTTTAGACCACTCGGCCACTCGGGGCCCCTGTGTGTAATGAAGTTTCGATGAAGATAAACGGTCAACAAGAACCATCCGAGGATATACAACTTAATTACGGAACTAACCAAATAGCACGCGCGTATCATCATTTGTTGTTATTTATAGGACACGATAATAATGTGGATACTGGTCTGCAAATATCACAGTTGGATTTTAGAAAACGATATCCCATCTATTACTTCTCGCTGAAACATCTTGACTAGCAAGATAATCTGTAGTTTACATATACTTCAGAGCTCGTGTAACACGTCCGGATGTAGGTGGTGCTATCGCTATCCGCGAATACAGAACAGGTGTTGCTGGACGATTGAAGGTAGCTGATGGTGCAGTGGAAAATATGTAATATTTTCAAAAATATGTAATATTTTCAAAAATATGTAATGTAGCAATTAGACTAATATGTTATTAAATAAAATGTTGTTAGTGGTACGTTAACTCCTGATCAAATTAAAAAGTTGCAATCGGAATAAGCTAAAAAATGTGGAACCAAAATATCGATGAAGCACAATCAGTTATCTGGTGGTCAGAGTAAATTGTCACTGAAAACTCGGCAGAAAAAAGACTTTAATGGTACTTTCAAAGATACAAAAGGTGTTCAGATCACACTCTCTGCAGATGCGATCGAAAACATGATAAAATCAGGCGATGTATTCCCACGTCTGGCTGCGATTCCAGCATTAATTGCAGCTGGTAAAGCGGATGCGTTGGGAGCCGCTGGAGCTCTTGATGCAAACGCAGTAGACAGTATTGCTCAAACATATGAACCAAAAAATGGGCGGGGATACAAAAAAATGGAAAGGGTCTAAAATTACCAGGAACTCCGTATTCATTGTACAAAGGAAGCTGTCTGAGAATACCAGGAACAGTTTATGAACAACAATAGTTCCAATGTCAATTTTTTATGAACTCGATGCTGCTAAAAAACTAGCGATAAAAAACTTTAGAGGTGTCTTTATGAAACATCAGTTGCCAGCAAAACCAGACAGCGTTGAAACCGGTATTATTAATCTCTATAATAGCACCGGACCTGGAACTCACTGGGTTGCATACACGATTGATCCGCGTGTGATTGTTTTATTTCGATTCATATGAGTTAGCGCCGCCTAAAGAATTTATGCGTTATATAAACCACTTAAAATCTCCAATCTGGTATTCAACGCTACCATCACAGAAAATTAATGACCCACCAATATGCGGTATAGAAGTATTGAATATCCTTGACGCTATTTCATCATCGGGAAAACCACCACATAAAACCGTACAGTAATGTACGAGTAATTGCATTTTAGAGAGAAATTATATAAATTAACATGATTGATATTTGGAGGTGATCTTTATCAAGCCTGAAAAAACCCACCGCGGTAATATCTGCAACCGGTAATGTAAAAACAATAATCGAAGATGTAATATCCGAGATGTTAAATCTCGCAAGTGTTGATTCCAATGAAATAGTTGTATTTCAAGATCGACAGGGTAAATTGAAAACGAATAATGTTTTCCTAGATGATATTTTAGTTAAACGACGCGACGCAGTAGTCGATACTATCGCGTTGTTTTCCGATCAGGGTAAACTCAAACTGGGTGTACTTGTTTCGACGCTCACAGATAAATTAACAGCGCTCGGTGATAATTATTCATCAACGATAGAATTATTAAAAAAACTACGCGATGAATATAACATTCACTTAAATGCGTTTACGGTGTTACAAAATGCTATTAACACTTTTTAGGTCCCACTAAACGATTTCTTTGGAGTTCCACCGGTTACCACACCACATCTCACAGAGATAAAAAGTGCTATCGATAATTTGATAAAATTACGATCGGATTATGACATTCATGTATCTCAATTTGGTACGTTACGTAAAAACTTTAACAGGACCGATGACTCCATTGATACATTTTTTGGTAAAACAAATTCGAAGCCCGATGATGTTAAAATAGATCTCACTTGTATTATCAGAAAACGCGATGAAATACCAGCGATTAGGAGTTATTCGCGATGATATTAAAACGGCCAACGATGTCATCAAGTATGATCTACCGATCATGATAGAAAAACTTGAAAAAATAAAAATCCCTCACGAACAAAAAAATATCATAAATAACGTGTACGCGATTCAATACCGATCATTTACGTAGACACCTACAAACAACATATTAAATATCACCGCGACCGTCATAGGTATTTATCGATTAACACTAGTGACACTAGCTTTAATATTTCATCAACGAGTTCATCTGGTGTCAACAATACGATATCAACGATCATCGACAAAGGAACAATATAACAATATCCACGGATAATAATTGGGCTAGGGTTTCAGTAACATGGTATGTGGAATTCGCAGCGGATTTAAGTAAACAATTTAATTGAATCTTATTTTAAAAAAATAGTGTTTTCAAAATAAAATGTCATCACAGCAGTATCGCTATGATCAGGTCAGATAATTTGAAACTAAACTCAAAACACTCACTGAGGAGTACCAAACAAAAATAAAATAATACCGACGAAGAATCACTGCAGTTGATGTTACCATGTACTCTGTATCAGGTGTAAGCACCGGAGCTGGTATTATACTCTCCTAGGTGACAATGGTTGCTGAAATAGCTGTTCCAATTTGTATATCAGCGGCGACAACTATCGCGGGAATTAGTTCGATTATAACAAAAAAAATATCATCATGCAGCTAGCGTAAACTGCAAGATTACGTAGTTAAATTTCATGTTGTGTTCACTGCATGATCCCAATTATCCTCGATGATATCGTCGTCACTCGATGACACATTGATATCCGATAACGATTTCTCAGCGATGGTACGTGTTTATGATTCCTCGATGTCAAAATTAGAAAAATGATAATAACAATAATAATAACAACAACAATGGCAACATCGCAAGAACTACTTTAACGAATAGCAAAAATACGAACCCGGTGAAAACAAGTATGATATCAATACCCTCACCCAATCCTGAATTCAGTGTGAATTTCCCTTCTGCGATTCCCGTGAAAGAAACAGCGTTAGCAGAGTTACGAGCATACCATAGTTGGCCTAATATTAGATCAGCACCATTCGGTGGTCAACAACCGAATAATTCCCTGGTGTTTGCGGGTAAGAATAAACCCGATGGTACTCCAGACTGGAACGTTGTTTCGTTACCATCTGGGTCTTACCAAATCGAACAAGGCAATAACGAATTACAACGCAGAATAAAATCCATTTCTGGAAAAGAATCGAAAATCGCTATAACGGTTCATGAGCCGACATTATCATCTGCTATTGAGAAAATATCACCCGGATATGCTGTAGATATCTATGGAAGCTCAATAAGAACCGTGCTAGGATGGCTTGAAATACCAACTCGACAAGAAACTGTTAATATACCACCTGAACCGAAAAAATCTGATTTTACCACAGATAAACAATCATACCACGAGGATAATACAGATGGTAGTTATAATTATATAATTAAGACTCATATAGATAAATGGAAAAGCGCGAATGGAGAGGAAGTCGAAATTTGTTTTAGTGGTGAAAAAAATGAACTTCGTTGGACTTTTGTTTTAATAGAAATGAACAAGGTAATATATATATATATATATATATATATATATATATATATATATATATATATATATATATATATATATATATATATATATATATATATATATATAAGTTCAATGAGCGATGTCCATTTCACAGATTGGTTTGATACTATTTATGAAACATTTGACAAACAAATGTCTTTACTAGATTATAAATTTAACCTTTATATTGCCTGGTGAAAAGAAATTTATGATGGTATTATCAAACACGTAGAAATATTAAATCAGGTTATATTCAACGTAGACTATATTCATAACCGAACATTAAAAATAGGGATTAACAGCACAGGAGAACAAAGACAACGAATTATAACTTATTTTTTGTTGAGAGAAGATAATATATCTCAATTTAGACTTGCTGGATACACCATCGATGTAGCAACACTAAAGAAAAGACTCAATGATGCCATCGATGAATAATTCAAACTAATTCATGAAACATGGTTAAAAATAACACAACCACAGACAATTATCCTCAAACATAATAATGATCCAGACGGTGGTGGTAGGCATATCGCTCCTCAAAACGTCAATATATCCCCGGTGATTGCTTTGAATTTAGTATTTGATGTTATCGAAGGAAGTTATCAAATAAATTTTGAAAGATCAAATCAAGCAAGAAAGGATATATTTTATATTCATTTGAACAAACAGCTCCTCCAGGGTTTCTAATCATTGAGAATCCAACGAAGCCAGTCTATGTGCGATTTCATAATGATATGTTAACGAAAATTAATTTCAAACTCACTGACCAGTCCAATAATCTGATTGATTTATGAGGTGAGGTCCTACAAATTAGTCTATTTGTGACATCGTAAATAGGATTTTTATCCTAAAAAGATTTTTAACCCCATAGCAGCAGGGAGGGTGCGACAACAACTTTGGGGTCTTTGTTTTACTATTTCTAAAAGCATTGATTAACCAAATGGACGTTCCGGCAAGTTGTCAGATTCGCCCTCCCTGCTGCTCTATAAGATGACTCTTTTCATACATGGCTCGTATCATGATAACTAACGTTAGTTGTGTTGGACATTTGTGTCTTTTCCAACTTTGCCTACTGGAGTACTAAGGAAGACAAATTACAATATATTTCATAGAAAACAAGAAGAAGAGCAGTACAATATATCACTTGAACTTGTATGGATGAAATAAAATAAAGAACACCTGCATAATGTTAGATATGGTAATGACGAACATAATAAATCAAGCATTAATAGGATCAAACTCCTATCCAGTTCTTAACGCAATTGAAATGTATAATTGCACACATATCCTTAGAATGTTTATCAATTTTCGCATGAGAGATCTCTTAATCTTCATAACACAAATGTCACTCTAAATTTTGTATTCAAAGATTTTGTTTCTATATCAGTACTATTAATTAAAATTAATTTATACTGTACCTAAATTATTACACTTCTAATATGTAATATTGAACTTACAACAGACGAGATCAATAAGCCGATAAAAGAGAAATGATCACAGATAAGTTACATGTAACTTTGATTACTGCTTAAATATCAACGCAATATGAAATACAAAGAAAACGGCGGGTTCGATAATTAGACATGTTGTTTGAAAATATAGTTCTTGCATTAACGTTTTTTAAGAAAGGATATTCGATAAACTGTCTTTATTTTCTTGGTCCTACGATACACCGATTTAATTTGAATCACTGTGCATATTCTGACATTTCAAGCGTTTCTGTTAAATTCGAACATAACTATATAATAAACGGTCGTGTACTAAGAGCACCTTACCTAAAATAATAGCAGTGATTTAACAATGCACCAGACATGTGTCCCTACAAAATGTCGCATATGTTGTCGATACTTGCTCCATATCACTAGTAAAGTACAAATTAAATTTATGAATCATCGGAATACTAATAAAGCACACACTTACCTGACAAACCCAAGAAATAAAATATCATACAAATAGAAACGAAGACCTTCATAGCTGTTAAAAATGTTAAATCACTATAGTTTCTTTGTTACAACTTTAACGTGTAATTCGTTCTGGTCGATTACGTTACATTGTTACTCACTATCCACCAGTACCTTGCAATAGCTTCTACACGACTCGCTGTTGTCCAACAACGGTAATTTTATCACTTCCTAGTCTGCATTTTTTTTAAGTCATATAAAATACTGCGTTAGGCAGATAGAGTAAATTTTACGAGTAAATATAGACCGATAACTTGTTGAACAGGTCAGAGCTACTAGAAAGTAATATATTAATAATAAAAATAATAATAATAATAATAGCGACTTTGTATAGCGCCTAATCCTTAGAAGCTCTAAGCGCTTTACAACATATATAATGATATGACTACACTACAAAAGAACAAAATAACAAAAACCATGAAATTGAAAAACATAAAAACATGCTGAAAACATATAAGATGCAAAACATTATTAGGTCTCTAAGTTTGTTCCTGCAGTCGCAAAAAGCGACTTTTAAGAGCACACTTAAAAGGGACCACTGCTTCTTTGTGTCTAATTTCAATGGGCAATTCATTCCAGATCGCGGGCCCTGGTATGCAAATGAACGTTGTCCATATTACTTCGATTGCATAGTGGAAACAATTCGTATACGATTGTCAGAAGAAGCGCGTAAGTATCTTGCTGGTGTAGACACATAGGTGAGGCCGGAGCGGTATGTTGGACTGAAGTCTCTCAGTGAAACATAGCACAGGGGACACATTTTGTGTTTGATTCTTTATCGAATGGATAACCAGTGTAGGGTACAGATCAGTGATGAGGTACTCTAAAGATGATCCGAGTCACAATAAACCAGTCTTGGAAGTACTAATGAACACATAAGTGTTGTAGTGGCATTACCTGGAATATTTGCGAATGTAACTGATGTCTCTCAGCTCAGGATATGCTGCCTTGCATATGCTCCTGACATGTTGGTGCAATGTGAGAGTACTGTCTAGAGTAACACCTAGGTTTCGTACTGACTGTGTGAATTTAATATTGTTGTTGCCGATATGTGTCTGAAGTAAAGGATGTGAACGTGAAGGTATTTGTGTTGTGATCGAAATGGCCTCAGCTTTGTCATCATTCATCTGCAATTTGTTTGTATACGATTGTCAGAAGAAGCGCGTAAGTATCTTGCTGGTGTAGACACATAGGTGAGGCCGGAGCGGTGTTGGACTGAAGTCTCTCAGTGAAACATAGCACAGGGAATATGTCAGAAATACACCTCTCTACTCCATTAATGGTATAATCAAGTTCAGTTGGGTGGCTAGACTTGTATATATGGGTGTCATCAGCATATAATTGGTGAGACACTGGGTGATGATCTATGACACTTGAGTGTGGCTGAGTGTTTGAATGAAGGTACCAGATCCAAGAACAGACCCCTATGGAACACCACAACACAGATCAACGGAGCTGGAATGTATTGCATTAGCAGATACAAGTTGTGTCCTTTGACTAAAGAGGACTTGAACCACTGTAAGGCTATAATCGGAATGTCAAATACATGGTGGAGTCGGTGATTTAATATATCATAGTCTATTGTGTCAAATGTTGCAGATAAATCAAGGAGGGTTAGGAATAATCTTTACACTATCCAAAGCAGAGAGAATGTCATTAAATACTTTCAGAAGAGCAGCTTCAGTACTTTGGCAAAGACGATATGCACACTGTGCATAGCTAAATGGACTGTTTGAATTCAAATGAGATACAAGTTGGGCTAGAACAACTTTTTCTAAGATTATGAATATGAATGGGAGATTATAAACTGGGCGGTAGTTCTTTAAATCGTTATGGTCAAGTGTTGGTTTCTTCAGAAGAAGGCTTTACGATGGCAGTTTTGAAACCTGTTGGGAATTCCCCCGATCAGAGAGGGATATTAATGCCATCCGTTAGTAAAGGAAGTATTGGGTCTAAGCTCTCAAGCAATAGTGATGGTGGAATAAGATCAAATTCACAAGACTTTGGTGCACTCTTGATCACGATTGTCAGACCTAAATCAATAGAGACAGGTTCAAATGCTCCTAAGGGTTGTCGCTAAATTTCTATATCATAACTCTATGGTGACGAGTCAATCGAGAATTGTGTTGTCAAGCGAATCTTTAATGATTTGTACCTTGTCACGGAAGGTCTACTGGATATATTGTAGTTGGAAGTGGTGTACATTTGTTCCTTAACATTAGTTTGTTAGTTATCTCTAAGAGCTATTTGTAGCTGACACTGTCCGTGACCTTAGTACTGTAGTGGGATAATTGGGCTAAATGGACTATGTTTGTGACGTTCTTCTTAGCGGCTTCATAGATTTGTTTATGAATAGAGAGGCTGGTAAAAACCAAAGGTTCTCTGCTTTTCGGCGATGTTTTTTAGCAGTCCCTAACATGATATACCATGGAGAACACTTTTTGATTGATACTCTGCATTTGGTGGCGGTGGCATGTTTTTCAAGCAGTGAAAGCAGGCAGTTATCGAGTTGTTATGCTGTATGCTGTAAGTAAGTTGTTAGGTTTTCTTGGATATCATGGATTAATTTGGTTCCTTTTATTTTTATGAGGGGTTTCTATTAGTAGCAAATAAAGGTTGAGGGTTAGGGACTGATACGTCGAGATGGCATACAATGGAAAGGTGATCTGATGCACGTTCGTTGGATACAAGGATGCATTGCATAATATTATAATCAGGTCTATGAAGAATCCAGTCTAAAATGTGATCACGTTAATGGGTGGGTTGGTTAACTTACTGTTTCAGGTGGAAAACATGAATGGATCAGGGACGGGTTACCAAGACAGTCAAAGTGAAAATTGAAATCTACAAGAATAATTAGGTTGCCACCTTTCGAATTTCTAAACACCTGAAGATTTTGAAACTGCTCCTAAAAGAGAAATTCAGTCAGCTTGTTTTTTCTACTAAGACGAGGGCGGTAAAAACAGATTGACCTTTGTTCCAGTGTGAGTGATATTTCGACTAGTTCAAAGATGTGTGGCAGAAATTGAAGGTTGTTTTGTACTTAAGGCATTTTATCATGGAATTCCTTGTAATGACAGCCATTCCACTTCCGCGATAGTTGCGGTGAACGACTTGATTAAGGAAGCTGCGGGTTTTAAATCCGCGCACTTGGGCTCATCGTCTGATGGTTTTAGCCAAGTTTCTGTCAGGAAGAAGACGCCGATATTCTGATCGTTGAAAACATTAACTATTTATTTGGGCTTTTTCGGTGATCCTACTGATTGTGCGTTGAATAATGCAATACTTAATGGTATCCTTGGGACAGTTGACACACCGGTTGACGATTTAAGATGAATTTGCACCAGGTTATCAAAATTAACGGCCGAGTTTTTAAATTGTTTATCTGTTACGGGCAAAAGAAAGATAATGGAAATCTTTCTGTTCTACGTCGGTCAGCTTTGAAAAAACGTTTCCCTTTTCGCTTCCGTTTACATGTAAGTAATGATGAAGGTAGTCTTGAGCACAATGTAGTATGAAGAGCCGAGGTGTGGTTATTTAATGCAATTAATGAGGGTCCATCATAGCTTAAGCGGGTTATCTGGTGACAAAGTGAGATCAGAAAAGTGCACATGATATTACATTATATTTTCCATCGATGTGCATGATGTCAATATTATATTACTGTACCAGTGCGAGTGTTGCTTCACAATATGGAATCTACAAATTAAACCTCATGGAAAATTGTGTTTTTCCCTAAATAAGTGCTATTTTTCAATTAATACTCATTTGAGTTCATTTCTTTCTTGCTCTTGGAAATGTTAAAGTTTCTGGTCCATATTTTTCATAATTCTTAATTACGAAGACTTTTCCCTCCAATGTCAGTATAATCCTATACTTTACTGAGTGGGACAGGTAGAACTAAGTTAATAGCATGTTTAAACTGCCTATATCCTTGAATATAACCGTATTTCATTACTTTTGTTAGCTCCCAGGAGCACTTGTAATTAAATATAACTCGTTCATCTTCTTCTTAATTTTGTAAGGGACATAAAATCTAATCTGAATTTAGTTTAAAGAATGAGCAGCGTAGGAGTGGAAGAATTATCTTACCAGACTCAAAAGTTACCTCCACTGTAATAATGTCAAACCATTATTTCACGTCTGACTTGAATTTCTGTATACCAAACTCAAGTATAAACGGATGGGATGTTCCAGGCCTAACATTTGACCTTTAACCCGATTTGACAAATATACCAATACCAAATCGAGGATTAAAAATCTTAATAAACGTTTTTACTAACCTTTAAGATATTAAAATTACTCAAAAAAATTGCCGCGGAAAAATCTTGTTGACGTACATATAGTGGCAAAAGTTACAAAAGGAAGCATTTTTCAAGATTTTGTGCTGGTCAAGATAAGTATTAATGTCAAGATGGACACAGTTATGTAACTCTTCAAGTAATAAATCTGGTTTGAGACTTTCATAATCGTGTTTGCCTTTCTTTGATAAGCACCATCTATCACATAACTTTCTCTAGCAAATGTTGATATGAGTTTATCCAGCGTCATTTATATAGTTTCTGAACTTTTGATGATAGGCCTCACGGTCTTACATATAACCCCTTAAGATGCATTCTTTGACTACATCAAAGTCACAGCTTTTGGTGAACTGGCAAGGAATCGAAAATATGACTAGCTTTACCACTGAGTACTCATTGCAATAATTGAGTCCAATGTTCTATTGTCATTTAAATTTTATAACAACATTTGTTCAAAATTAATGAAAATTTGTCTACTTGTTTGTCTCAAAGGGGCAATAATCTAGTGTTCGTTGCAAGATCCAAACTTGAATTCGGGTTTTAAGTATCAAAATGCTTTTCACGTGTCAGCTCTATTTCTATCATTCTACGCTGATAATACCTCTCATCCTTCTAGCTTTTCATCCGTATATGTCTCACTGTCTTTCCTCTTTCTCACGCTGCATTTGTTTAATTGATTTTCTTCATAATCTACTTGCAGTTGGGTTTGGGTTTCTTGTAGTTGTGTTTTTCAATGGTTTGGTCTTTATTGAACTGTATTTAGTTTGTAACTGAATTTGTCTTGTTTTCCTCCTTATCTAACTTTATTTGTATTTGTTTTACATGTAAGAGCTTTGGCATTTGCCTTACTTTCTCTTTTTTCTAATGCTCGAGTTTCCTTAACTTTCATTTTATATTGTATTTTAATTTTTATTCTGATACTTTTATATCAAAGTATGAAACAGGCTAAATGATAGAAACTAAAGCACCTTTATCCACAACTATCCTTTCTACCAAATAATCCACCAAAATCTTTTTATATTTCTTGTTTTGTTAAGTAAGCTTTTACTTGTGAACGAACGTATCTATTGTCAACTTGAATTCATTGATCTTTTTTGAAAAGGTCTAGATTTTCCTAAATATGATTTGTAGGAAAGGTTTCCACTTTTAAAGACATTATAGGAAAACGATTGTCGATCTCGCATGAGAACGTTTGTAAATCTAAGTTATTAAAATGTTAAAAAAGTCAAAATTAAAACATCTAGGATGATCCCACAAGTGTTTACTATTTTGGAATGTTCTAAAAAACAGTAATACATAGATAGTGAAAACTCAAGGTTTGTTTTTCTAAAAAGATAACATATAATGTATTTCCATGAGAAAAGATCGTAGAGATGGAAAAATACTTAAAAACTTTAAGAATCAAATCTAAAACTAATAGAATAGTTCACACATTAAATTAAAAAAGTCATAGTAATGAAATGTTCTTATGTATGCAAGTTTGAGTCATATTGGAAATTCCAAGATGGACGACAATGACGAATGCTGAAGTGTGTTTTGGGCTTATCTTCATGTCTTTGTAGCAACCCAAAAGTTAACACTCCGGTGTTGGAAATGCGAATACTATATTGATAAACTCTCTATGTCTAAGAATTACTTATGAACACATCAAATATGTCCAGAGATACAAATTAATTATTTAATATCCATGTTAACTGAAGAAATGTTAACATAGATTATAAAGGTGGTATTATGTGGTCCTGTATCATCTGGTCTATAACAATACGGTACACGTAGACTAGAAAACATTTCCTAATGTAATTGGAATAATTGCTGCTGAAGTGTATACCGAACTCTCGTTCAAGTGCCACTTTTTATATTGCATCACAACGTAATATTCCAGATATATATGTCTCGCCCATCCAATCAGGAGTTCATTTATTTCCCGTGTGATAAATTGTGATACGTACATGATTTTACTCCTCGATCTTTCATCTCTCTCGCAAATATGTGGGTTGAAGTTAACACATTTAAATCCGAACTTTCTCTAATTAATTCCATCACTCGAGTTGTTTTAACGCAACAACCATGTCCCTTTAGATAAACATTGTTGTGTCTGGATATTGGATCGGATAAAGAGGGTGCATATGATAATTCTGATATTTGATTATCTTTGCGATAAGTATTTTTTTTCAACATTTGCAGATTCGGTATTACTATATAACATGTGTTTACTCTACACGAATTATGTGGTGCATTATGAGCAGTAAATTGAGTTATTAATGTTGTATATTTTTTCTATGTAACATGAATCCGTTGCAACTCTGATTGCGTTACAATGAAATCTATCTAGCATCGATAATACATGTATAGAAACATAAGCAAAAAATGCGTAAACAGAGGAGAGATAGCCAACAGTATAACATAACTTTGTTTCGTCAGATAAATAAATATATCTCTCTTTCTTGTATCAGCGATGATAAAATCATATTCAATATCACATAAAATATGTCTTGCATGATGTCTTTTCCACCTAGTGTAAATTTACGATCAGACTTCTACCAAGGTCTTTTAAGGTTTTATCATGATCAAGTGGTGCTAACCGAACTTCGGTCTGCTTTCGATATTATCTAAATGCCTCACTTACTATATGCCCCACTTACAATCAGCAATATCAGTAATTTATAATCAATAATAAATCGTAATAAAACGATTATAGCCCATCGTTTTCTGAAAAGTGCCTACCAAGCCAAACATAACAGATCGGATGAATACCTTTATAAAACTCGAACCACTGAAGATTATATAACAAGATTTTAAAATAACAATTTAGAAAAAAAAACATTGAAACAATTAATATTATATATACTTTTAGCAAATGTAAATTGTGAGACATCTATCATCAATAATTCAGATAAAAACAGTCGGCACTGTCAGTAATACTGGTTATCTCAGATTCCCTACTGGAATGAAAAGTTACATTTGTCATATATTTATCTTTGAGTGTGTTCGGGGGATAATCTAAGACGGTCCCGTGATCGATCATATTGACTCAAGTCCGACGAATAATAAAATAGAAAATTTACAAGTTGTTACACAGAGCAAAAAGTCTGCTTTTGGTATAACTGGGAGATGTAAAGCATTGCAAAGAGACATATTTAATCTATATATACAGAGTCTGGTGAAGAAAGAAATTCCCATCCTTAAATATAGCTGTCAAATATTTTTATCTTTTAAGGTACTCAGTAATGTTTGTCGCAGAAAAGAATTTAAATTGGCTTTTCCTCAAAATTATCAGCAAACGATTCGGTTTGAATACAATAACTAAAAGAGATGACTGTATTAAGTATAGCGCAAGTATGTTATCTCTCAGGGGAAAGAAGATCGATAAGATTTTGTTTTTTTTAAATACATATTTAGTATCTGATGAATTATGAAAATATCCATGATATTATTTCTGCTTTTAAAATATTATAAATAGACGGCACAACTATATCTATATATCTCTATCTATCCCTTAGTCTTGACGACCGTTGGGACATCACTGATGACCTGACAACCAGCTTCCGTGATTCCAATATGTTCTCTGATAATCTCACTGTGTAACTCAGCTTCAGTCCTGTCCACTCTGAGATGTTATCATCCCATCTCTTCCTCTGTCTTCCTCTCCTTCACCCTCCCCGCACAGTACCTTGCATGATTGTCTTAACAAGCCCCGTTGATCATGTGACATGTCCATACCATTTCATTTTGCGTTTCTTCACAATGGTCAATAGCTCTTCATAGGGTCCAATGGCTTGCCTACTTCTGTTTCCCACTTCCTCATTTGTAACATGATCTCCATATGAAATGACAAGCAGCCTTCAAAAGCATCTCATTTCAACAGCTTGTATCCTCCTTTCGAGATCCACTGTGAGGGTCCATGACTCACAGGCATATAGGAACACAGATGCAACCAAGGAGCGCATCAGTCTGTTTTTTTTTAGGTGACTGAGTTGTTTCTGTCTTTTCGAACTGTCTTCAGCCTTGCCATTGCTGTTATTGTCAGCGCAATCCTGGACAATATTTCTGGTTTTGATCCCTAGTCTGCCACGATGGCTCCTAAGTACTTGAATATATTAACTGTTTCCAGTTTTTGGCCACTAATTATGATGTCAGTGCTGATGCCACTGGTGTTGTTGGTCATCAATTTGGTCTTCTCTGCACTGATTTCCATACCAAAAGCAGTAGCTGTCCTGTCCAGGTTTTCCACCAACTGAGCTAGCTCTTTCTCATTTCCTGCAAGGCAATGTCATCAGCAACGCGCAGATTCGTTATTATTCTGCCTCCAATACTGACAGTTCCTTCATGGTCTTCCAGTGCATCTGTCATGATTCGTTCAAGGAATATGTTGAAGAGAGTGTGTGAAAGCAATCAGCCCTATTTGACTCCCACAGTTGTCCTAAACCAATCTCCTATTTGACCGTTGAAGCAGACTACACTGATGGCTTTGCTGTAAAGGCTTTTCTATGACTTTGATCAGGTTGGCATTTATTTTGTACAGCTTCATGGTGGACCAAAGGGCTGCATGCCATACCCTGTCAAATGCCTTCCTAAAATGTATAAAGACATGATAAAGGTCGTGTTGGTGCTAGAGCTATTTCTCACATAGTATTCTCAAGTTAAAAATCTGTTCAGTTGTGCTTCGCCCTGGTCTGAAGAATGCTTGTTTTTCAGCTATGATTTCCTCTGTCCGCCGCTTCAGTCTGTTTAATATAATTGTTAGAATGCCTTTGCATGGGTGGCATATAAGACTGATCGTACGATAGTTCTGACATTGTTTCAAATAGTGTTGGCTATACCCCTGTCTGCCAGATCTTGTCGCAGATTGTTAGTAGGGCACTTATCATGGCTTCACCCCCTTCTTGAATTAGGTTTGCATGGATGTTGTCTACTCATGCTGCCTTCCCATTTTTCAATGATTTCACTGCAGCCTCTACTTCTCGGTGGATAGGGTAGTTGTCAGTGTGGGGTGTTGAGCATGTCTGGGTCCCCTGTAGGCCTGTGGTTGTACAGGTCTGAGCAGTAATCTGTCCATCTTTTAAGAATGTCTTGTTCTTCTGTAAGACATTTCCCTCCCTTATATTGAATGATGGAGGAGCGTCCTTGTTTTACACTGGTCAGGTATTTCACCAGTTGGTATGCTTCTTTGCTGACAGTTTTCGTTAGATTGTTTCCTATATCTTTACACTGGTCTTCAATCCATGTCTCGTTTGCCTTGATCATGCTTTTCTTGATAACCTGGTTGATTTCCCTTTATTGGTTTGTTCCTTCTTCGTCTGACTTCTTCTTCTTTAGCTCTCGACGCTTGTCACACAGATCAAGTATGCCAGTTTTAACCCAAGGTTTTTTGGTCGCCTTTCGAGTTATCAACAACATCCTCTCCTATGTTGGCATCCCAGGCTCCTTGGACCATAAGAATGTCTTTCTTTGGGGTCTGGTCCAGGACTTATTGCAGTTGGTCGTAGAAATCCTCTAATTCTTCATCATCATGGTCTGCAGTTGGAGCGTGACTATATATGATGAACTAAATCGGGAAAAATAATTTCTGTTTTTTAAGCATAACAAGAACGTAAATATGAATTTGGATACAAGCTACCGTCATAGTAACAGTTCTTAAAACTCGTTCAAAAGGCGCTGTTTTCGTCGTTAGCTATAGTAAAAGAAAACGAAGTGAAAGAATTCGTTTAATATTTGTTTTTAAAAAAGTCTGTTTTTTCTGATCTGTTTAAATTCTGCTTATGATTTTGTTTTTTGATTTTCATTGATAAATACGGGATTTTTAGTCAAAATATATCGTTGTTTTACTTATATTTGTCGTTTTTGATCAAGACAAATCACCAAAATTCCTTTTTGTTGAGGATCAATTGCAAGCTTTATTCTCTATTGATCGTGTTTTTTTTAATGATGTGTGTCCTAATTTGGTTAAACAATAACTACATTTATTTATTGCCTTTGTACTATATTTCATAATTCGAACAATATTCATAAAAACAATAAGAGCAAAAAAGGTGCTTGATCTCAAAGTTTAAGAAAGACTATTTTACAGATAAAAACTAAAAATCATCAGAACAATTTATATCTGATTTATCGCTGAGGCTGACAAGATCAAATATCTACGATTTGAAGTATACATTTATATTAAGAGATTCTCCACACAGATTAAAAATTTGTCCGAAATGGTCAGTAATTTTGATATTAAGTTTCGTCAATAAGGAATTATGACACCGTATATAAAGATAATTTATCGGTTCTTGTACAATCAACTATCCAAGAGGTACTTTAGGGGTGAATGTATACAGAATATTGCTGCTGAGTCTGATTTGAATTTCAGTATTTGTTTGATATTGTTTTCAATTACATCACATACAAGAGTAACGGCGATCACTTAGGATATCTGTATAATTCATGGTTATATATATCTACCATCAACGTATGGATTAGTGTTGTATCGGAGAACAATTACCGGCAGTAGTGTTTTTCTCCACTCAGGCAAGTATCTTAAAAGAAACCTCATCAATGATTACGTTAAATGATGTTTTAGTTCGTCTGGTTCATTAAAGGGATACTTAACATTTGATAGATCTGCTTCTGCTATCCAGTACATGCTAATGAGATTTTGTTTATTTCCGTTATCTGAATTAAGTGCCATTTGTACGAGCTTTTAATGAATACATTCAACATCAAATTCTATCTGATTTAATATGTCTATTTGCCAGATAATCTCATTTCGTGGCGATTACAAATCAAAAAGATATTTGTTAGAACAATTTCAGGTGGTTGTTTGTGAATTTCATTATAGGTATAACAAATGACCGTAAAAACCGCATCTAATACCAGCCATACCTAGTCTATTTCTTCATTTAGACTCATATAGACTCATACACTTCATAGTGATCTCTTAATACAAGTTGTCGTAATACATATCTTCAGTTGTGAATGAGCTTAAAATCAGGGAGTTCATATTAAACGATCGATTATTTTCCTGAATGCATTTAATTCCGCGCTGAAATTCATAGCTGATCAGTTCGAGTTGATAACGACCGGTTTGTATTCCAACAACTATCAGGTGTTCAATCTAGTTTTTTTTAATTGCAAATACCAGTGAATTATTCGATAGTAGTCCCCGAAATGATTTTGACCGGATATTTAGCAAACTGGAATAACAGTTGGAAAGTTGCCACTAAATTCTGGATTATTGGAACTGATTGATAAAACTTTTGTTTTTGATGGAGTTGTATTAACTACAAAGTGGTGCAGTAATTCTTGCGGCATCATCTTCGTTATTATTACTATTATTATTATTATTATGATTATTATTAGTAGTAGTAGTAGTAGTAGTAGTAGTAGTAGTAGTAGTAAAATTATTATTATTGTTATTTTCTAAATCAGACTTCGACATTATTAGTAATATTTGTATTGTTTTCTAAATCGCACGTGGTTACCTCGTGTTAATTCTTGATCATCATTGTAAAATCGCTATCTGATATTATTCCGTCGTTACGGCCTGATGATATCAGCGAAGATAATTTGGAATATGTAGCCGCCGCTGTATGTAACTTTATTGTATATTCGTGTAGTTTATTCTGGCAGCATGTGTATATTCATTTTTCAATTATATTAAGAACACCAGCTATTATTGTTGTGAGTGAATCATAAATTGTGACAACTACTGACATTGCTTGCAATGGTGTTATTGTTATTAGTGATACAACTGTTCCAGCACAAACAGCTGACACCGAATTATGTCAACGACAACTACACGTCTGCGATATTTTATTTTTATTGTGTACATACTCATGATAATTTGTTGAGTTTAGTTTGTAATTCAAAAACTTGATTTTATCTACGTTAACTGGATAATTCATTATATTATGAGCTTACAAATAAATTCCAAATGCAAAATACCATGTGACCGACGCTGATGCTTAATTGTCACAAGGCTGGATGTTATCGAGTACACGTTATTGATAGTTTGTATATGTGTAATATGTATGCATGTATGTATGTCATCACATTCAGGCGGTGAACACGGAGCAGGCAAGGCCGGACTGCAGCTGGCTACGGTGAAGTCAGGCTAACGGCAGATAACTATTACCGTTTAGGAGTGCATATAAAAAAAAGAATGCACCCATAAAGTAATAAGGTGCTCGGGGTAGTGTAGGAGAACACTACTGTGGAGCCGAGCCACTAAAGGGCCAGTGAGAGGTAAGTCTTCTGACATAATGACAAAGGATAATAGCGGCGGCCACGTGGAAAGAAAGATGGACGTCCAAGCACGAGGTCTAATTGACTTCACTAGCGGCGGGGACTGAAATGGAGGGACCCCCGTGGACCAAAATACCGGTACCCGGAAAACTTCAGGGCCTCAGAAGATATAATTTAACCAGCAGAAGGAAAACCGGATACAGCATGAGAAACTCTGTAGCTGCTAACCAACTGCACCCCGAAGAAGACTGCCTTTCATATGCCTGAATAATAGGGTTCTCATTTGGTTACGAAAACCGTCTTTGAACAATCTCTATTACGAAACCAGACCTGATCAATTCTGAACACCGCTCAAAATTAACAAACTTTATTACCATACAGTGACTATAATTTTATATATCGCATAGATATATTAATTAAACAGCTTTGTTAGGGACTTAAAATACGTACAATCTTGTACTAGAAAATTGGTACAGTTAGGATGATAAAAAAAATTCTACGACTTATTTATTTGACTCAATTGCACAGGTGGCTTACACAATATTGGTATATGTTTTGTCCATTAGTATAACTGGAATGAATTTGGAATAAGTATGGCTAGGGCGTTCCAGGGCGTAAACGACATCCATCAATGACATCGGCTGGCTTTCCGGGACTCTTTCCTCTTTTTCCGCGACCAGTGCCCCTCATACATAGCGATATGAGAAGCAGCAGAGAGGGTGAACCCTACAACCTTTTCAGACAAAAAATAGATTGAATCCTTAAAGCAAAAAATAGAACCTTCCTTCGAAATCTCATATTTTAACCAAAAAAAATAAGTCTCCATTTGGCAAACGGAGACTTTGCGATTTTTCAATCAATTTTGCTCGCAACGTTGTTGTCGTTCACCCTCTCTGCTGCTATGGGTTAATAATTCTTTTACGATGAAAATCCTTTTAGGACTTCACAAACCCACTAATCGCTAAGACAACCTCTTGTAGATCAATTAGATTATTGGACTGATCTGTGAGTTTGAAATTAATTCTGGTTAGCGAATCATTATGACACCGCATATATACTGGATTAACCGGAGACTCAATTATTAAAAATCCTGGGGGGGGGGGGCTATTGGTGCAAATGAATACAGAATATATCCTTGCTGAGCTTGATTTGATCGTTCGAGATTAATTTGATAGCTTTCTTCGATAACATCACATACTAAATTGAGCGCAATCACTGAGGATATATTCACGTTGAACGGAGCGATATGTCTGCCGCCACGATCTGGGTCATTATGTTTGAGGATTTTTATTTCCGGTGATGCTGTTTTTTTCCATGCATCATGAATTATTTTAAAACCAACATCGATGGTGTCACTGAGAAGTTTTTTTAGTTCTGGTACGTTATATCCTGGTAGTTTAAATGTTGGAATATCTTTGACGGGGATTTTATAGTCTGTTGCAAATGTTGTTCTCGATAGGGGATTATTATCATCTAATATATCCTGAATAATTTTCAAATTAAATGTTTCCATATCGTCGATAATTTTATTACATGTTTCTACGACGCTGATAAATTCATCTCGGGTGAGAGAGCCGGATTTAAGATATATTAACAACAGCGATAAATCATTATTCATTGCTGTGAAATTTTTAACGATTTTAGGTTCGTCAATAAAATGATATCCCTCTATTCTGTCTCCAACCTTCTCTCTCCCAGTTGGTTGATATCCGAGACCAAAAAAATCTATAGTAATTCTGTGATCTTTATAACTCTTTATTGGATTATTGGGTTTTATCACGTCGGTGACATAATCATTTTTTTGTGGTTCTGGTCAATCAACGGTTTTCCCCACTGGTGGTAATTCAGGCCATCCTAGTACGGTTCTAATAGGACTCTGATAGATATCTACGACGTATCCTTCTGTGCTTATTTCAATTGCGGATGATAGCGTCGGTTCATGAACCGTTATAGCGATTTTCGATTCTGTTCCAGTAATGGATTTTATTCTACGCGCGAATTCATTATTGATTTGTTCGATTTGTATGACCCTGTTGGTATCGAAACAACGTTCCAGTCTGGAGTCCCGTCTTCGCGATTCTTATTCGCAAATACCAAGGAATTATTCGGTTGTTGACCACCAAATGCTACCGATCTGATATTAGGCCAACTGTGATACACTCGTAGTGTTGCTAGCGCTATCTCCTTCACGGGGACTGGGATAGGGAAATTCACACTGAATTCTGGATTCGTTGAGGTTATTGATATCATGCTTGTATGTACTGGGTTCGTGTTCTCCACTATTTGTTGAAGTAATTCCATCGGTGTTCTCATTGTTATTATACTGTTGTTGTCGCTCCAATTTTGATATCGCGGAATCATAAATACTGACCATCACTGAGAGCTCACTATCTGATATCGTTGAGGTTATTGAGATCATGCTGGTTTTCGGGTTCGTGTTTTTTAATTCCATCGGTGTTGTCATTGTTATTATATTCATGTTGTCGCTCTAATTTCGATATCGCGGAATCAAAAATACTGACCATCCCTGAGAACTCACTATCTGATATAATTGTATTATCGAGTGACGACGATATCATCGAGGATAATTGCGAGTATGCGGTTGATACAATATGAAATTGAATTAAGTAATCTTGCAGTTTACTCTGGCTGCATGATGATATTTTTATTATGATCCCGGTTCATATTCCCGCGATTGTAGCCGCCGCAGAAATGCAAATTGGAACTACGACCGGGGCAATCATTGTAACCGATGCAAGTATTATTCCGGCGCCAGCGAGAACGCTTGACACCGAGTACACGGTAATATCAATTGCGGTGATTCTTCGTCGGTATTTTTTTATTTTTATTTGATACTCCTCGGCGAGGGTTTTGAGTCTAGTTTGAAATTCTCTGACCTGATAATAGCGACATTGCGTTGATGAAATCATTTTTATTTTGAAAACGCTAGCGTTTTCAATTGTGAAATCCGAAGGATTTTCCTTTCAATTTAGTTATTTACTTAAATCCGCTACAAATTCCACGTACCACGTTGTTGAAACCCTAACCAAAGTTTTATCAGTAGATGTTATCGTGAACTTTTCAGTTGTATCCTTGTCGATGATCGTTGAAATCGTATTGTTGACCCCGGATGAACTCGACGATGATATATTAAATTGAGTCGTTGTCACTAGTGTTAATCGATAAATACCTTTAACGGTTGCAGTGATATCTAATTTGTTGTTTGTAGGTGTCCACGCAATTGATCCGTGTTGGTTCGTGTATACTACGTTATTGGTTTTCTCATGAGGAATTTTTGCTTTTTCAATGATTGTTATCATCCTCGGAAAATCAGTTTTGATGGCTTCGATGAAGTTTTTCGACTCATCGATGAATTTTTTGATATCCGGGAGTTTTATGTCGAGTTTATCGAATGTAGTTCCAAGAAATTTATCCACGATGTTTCTACGAAAAATTGAAAACAGTTTTCCGTGTTCTTCAATTTTAGATTGAAATGTTGCTAGTTCCAACACAGAATTTTTCAACTCATCGTTGAGAGTTTTTAATCTATCTGTAATAGTCGAAAAAGTACACCCGGTTTGAGTTTACCCTGATCGGAAAATAACACGATAGTATCCTCGATTGCGTTTCGTTGTTTAACCAAAATATCATCCAACGACACATTACTGGTTTTCAATTTACCCTGTAGATCTTGAAATACAACTATTTCGTTCGGGTCAACACTTGTTAAGTTCAACGTCTCAGCGATTTCATCTTCAATTATTTTTTTTACATCACCCGTTGCAGTGCCATCGAGTTTGGGTTTCAGAGGTCTTCCCCAAAAATCAATCATTGTTATTGTAAAACTCTTTCTCTCTCTAAAATCTTTGTTGACGACTTCGTCGTTGCCAGTGATTACTAGTGTATTCATTTGCGACAACATGTGGTGGTTTTCCCCTTGGGTTACCCAAATAGTTAGAAATAGCGTCAAGTAGATTTAATACTTCGCTGCCACATATTGCTGGATCATTCATGTGTTGTGTTGGTAGCGTAGAATACCAAGTCTTCATTGGAAAAGTTTTTAAGCGGTTTATATAACGCATAAACTCTTTTGGCGGGGCTAATCCATATGAATCAAAATAGACAATCCCACGTGGATCAATAGCGTATGCAACCCAGTGAGTTCCAGGTCCGGTGCTGTTATCGAGATTAATGATACCTGTTTCAACACTGTTTGGTTGTGCCGGCAACTGATCTTTCATAAAGACACCTCTGAAGTTTTTAATCGCGAGTTTTTTAGCAGCATCAATTCAATCGAAATTGGACATTGGCGTGTCCAATCGAAGATTTTTGAGATAATAAACCGGTCCTAGTCTTAGACCCTTTCCGCTGTACCATGAATACGGGGTTCCTGGTAGTCTCAGACCTTTTCCGCTTTACCACGAATACGGGGTTCCTGGTAGTCTTAGACCCTTTCCCTTTTTTTTATAACCCTGCCCAGTTGCCTTTTTTAGTGCCATTCCTGCCTCGGTACCAACAGCCCCTAACGCTGCCGCTTTAGCCACCGCTGGGGCTGCTGCCGCAATCAACGCTGGCAACGCAGCAAACAACGGGAATATACCGCCGGTTTTTATCATATGTTTGATAGCAGCCGCAGAAATAGTAATCTGGAGACCCTTTTTTGCTACAAGTGCATCATTGAAATGTTTTATTTGACGAGTTGTCAGCGATAATTTATTTGCACCGCCATTCATTTGATTAGGTTTCAGCGTTATTGTGGTTCCACATTGCTTAGCTGATTTGGATTGTAATTTTTTTAATTGACCAGGTGTCAAAGACACATTGATAATACTATACGACATTATACATAATAGATTAATTCTAAATCGAGAAAATCGTTTACGATTTCAATTACATGTTTTTGGAAAAATCCGAAGGATTTTCAATTATAGATTTTCTACTGGCGTATCTACCACTCTCATTCTTCCTCCAACACCTTCGAGTATCATTGATTTATCACTGAGAATGACAGCAACCGCTCTATAATTTGCAAAAACACCACGGCTCACAGTAGCTCTAAAGTGTACATCAACGACGGACTGTCTTGTTAAATCAAGATGTTCCAGCGAAAAGTAATAGATCGGATACAGATTCTTAAAATCCAATTGTGATATTTGTAGACCAGTATCAACATTTTGATCACGTGCCACAAACGACAACAACCTATGATACACGCGTGCAATATGATTTTGACCGTAATCAAGTTGTACATCTTCAGATGGTTCCTGCTGGCCGTTTATTCTCGGTGAGACGTCTTTAACACCTAATGGATCAAATATCATATGACTGAAACGTTGATCGCCAACTCGTGTGTTATCCTGTAACGCAATAAATATATGACGTGGCGCAGCAACACCTTGTTTTGATGCTAGATTCCAAGTGAATAATCCGTTGATATTTGATTGTTTAACATCTGTACTCACGGTTAGCCAACTTAGTAATGATTTTCCTCCTTGGTCCATACATGATAGTAATCGTTCTTCTGCGGTGATTGATGGAGTCAACACTGGCATCCACAATGATATTTTTGTTAAATTGACTTTACCGGCATCATCATTTACATGATCTGCAGCTGGGTTTGCTGGAATCCTCCAAATTGCGTCATTATCATCACTCTTTCGTACAAGCGATACTGTATGCTTCGCCCCGTAGATAACTTTTCGGACGTTTCTACAGAGTCCAAATATGTGATGCAGTGGAATCGCGCATGAAAATGATTTACGCGCTCCTTGCAACATTGAAATACGTGTTGCAGCTCCTAGATTGAAATTAACATCGTTGTTTATAATCATATCCTCGATACCAGCAGGAGCAGGGTTAGCAGCACGATCATTTGGTCGTCTTATAATAAATTGATTTCCTCCAGCGGTATTTTTAACATCTTTTGCAAACATCATAGAAGGTCCCGCCGATCTTGTATAATCATCAGAATATCTCGATAACCCAATTATTGTTGTAGCCACATCAACATCGCGATCTATCGACTCAATTTCTTTTCCATCAATGAGATATTTTGTACTATCGAATAGCGCCATGATACCATTATTGACAAAACCGACTTGAGTACCAACTGGATACGGTGCTGGTACAGCAGGAGTATCAGCAGCTGTTACAAGTTCACCTTCGATTTCAATAAACGCTTTAGCGGGTAGAAAATACTTACTGGTATCATGGACTTGAAGTTCAATTCTTGATCGACTATTTGAGTCTATTGCATGATAGGCGTAATACTGATAATCGCGTACAGAATCATCCTTGCCAACTGGGGCGTCTATATCAAACGCTGGATCAGGTGACTTTTTGAACATTTTATTCTATTTATCAGAGTCTAAATCGTGAAATCGTAAACGAATTTCATCGTAAAAGAATCGTAGGATTTCATCGTCGTAGTTTTTTAAAGCCGCTTCCTGCTATCATATTTGCAAGATTGCTTTGGTCGGGGGTTATCAACGATGATAGTTTCTGTTCTACTGCGTTATTTATAATTTTACTAACACTCGCAGGCATTTCCGCTGTAGACGGTAACCGTTTCTTTGAAAATCCTTTGGATTTCCCCCGTGATTTCACTAGCACTGTTATTTTATTCTTCGCGGCTGAAAACGCTTTTCCGGCAAGATCTCCAACAGCACTAATACCCTTATCACGAATAACATCAATTGCTTTCATTGATAATTGTTTAGCCAACGGCATCACTTTTGGAGCCATTCTTGCAAATAACCCAGCAATGGTATTACCTAAACCATCTCCGTAGTATGCTCTATAAACTGGAAACCTTGAATTAACTACATAGACGGGGATTGGTTTATCATGATTGTAGTGAATGATCATTATTTGAAATCAGAAACAATTTTTCAATTGTAAAAAAATTTGTCAATTGTAAATTTTGTCACTGTGATACCCACTTTCCACTAACTCGCCAATGAAATCTCGATATGTGCTGATATCCATGATACCACCTTGAAATAACCGTCTACAGATATCAGCTGCTTCATTAATTATTTCCGGAGAGTTATTTCCAGCTCGGAACCCTCCTACAAGAACTTCTAATCGTGATATATCACTGAAAACACTACCAGGACAGAAACCCGAAGAGTTTCCAACGCTAGCGTTTTCACTAGAATCTTGCAATCCACTTCCGCTATAACCAGTTGCTTCATCTAGTTCTTTATCCAGTTGTTCTAACTCGGTTTTTTGTAAACAATCAAGAACATCATCTCGATCATGTGGAAGTTGTTGGATCAGTCTTATCGATTTCTGCTAACCCCTCCTCGTTAAATCTCACGCGTAAATCATCTACTGTTCTTTTTGATTCCATTTTTTGTACAGCCTGTTTTGTTTGTTCAGTTTTCGCTGCTATTTTTTCGATTTCACTGATAACAAATTTCCCCGTCTCGGGAACATCTCCCAGTATAGCACGCTCTACCCCTTTCGTTGCTGTGGTTACTGGTTTAAACAATTCTTCAGATCCCACAGCAAAATCCGTTAGTAAACTCTGTCGTTGTTGCAGTTTATTCCTTACAGAGTCTCGAATTGGTATAAATCTCTTGATTGCATCTAGTCGTTCACGAGCCAATCGGGTCGTTAATGCTTCATTGACCATTATTTGAAATCGTAAACAATTTTTCAATTGCAAAACAATTTTCCGAACCTGACCTAACAGACGAAAACACTTTTCAGTTAATTCGACACGTCAGATGATTTTTAACACCACCGTGGAAGTATTTAACAGCTCTATCATCGATGAGGGAAGTGTCCAAATTGTATATAAAATAATAATACTGACACTTCCCTCACTTTTTGTTACATGTCAGACATGTCAGATGATTTTTAACATCACCGCAGAAGTATTTAACAGCTCTATCAGTGATGAGGGAAGTGTGGAAATTCCTATAAAAATAATTAATACCACACTTCCCTCATTCGATTTTGATCAATCTGACATATCATATCGAGAAAACTATCCATTAACGGTCTATCGATTTTTTATTCACTTATTTTGACATTTTCAATCAAAAAATGCTAAAAAAAATGAAAATCTCTCTGAGGGTGGTCACAATCAAAAAAATAAAAATCTCTCTGAGGGTCGGTCACGGTCAAAATCGTTCATTTTCTTGAATTAACGCTCTTATGTTTCTAACTTTAGAATTGAAATACTTTTTCGATTCGTATTCGTTACCTAATTCTTTTCGTATTCCCTCTACGATAGTAAATAACGGCACAAACGCACTTACGTCACTGGAAAATGCAAGAGAGTCCCGAATAGAATTCTGAATTTTTTTGATTAGCGCGTATTTCTTGGGCAGCATATCCTTGTTAGTGTTAACTCCGTATTCTATATCGTGAAAATCTGACATGATTTGATCAGGATTTAACCCATCTGATAGTTTGATATCCTGACTTTTCAATTTTAGAATTTCATCAATAATGCTATTCATTTTTTTTCAGAATTCATATTCTTATGGTGATTACATATTTCTAAATGAAAAATATGACGCATCAGACATAAATAAATTGAATTTTCTGTCCGTTCTTTTTTGAAATCGCCGTCTTGGTTATTCCCTCTGCAACTCTTTGAACAGAAGGTGAACAAATATCGAAATGCCTACCGGCGCTTGTTATGGATTGAAATATTTTTTCTTCTTTAGTTGTTGTATTAAATTATTTCACAGGTATCGCTCGCTTCGATTATTTCCCAGTCCAACCTCGTTTGGAATTCTCACTTGGGGTAACAGCTTGCAGATTTGATAAAGAATTGTTCTTCGGATTAGAATCGATATGATCAATAACAAAATCACCCTCGATCAATCCCTGAAAACATTTATACACGAAACGATGATTGTGATAAGTTTTCTTTTCTTTCCTCCCCCATACAGTAAACCTCAAATACCCTTGATTACTCACAACGCCAACTGATTTCTTCAGTCTACGGTTTCTTACGATACCATCACTGGATGCTTCATAATTTTTAATCAAGGGATGTGGTCTGAATTCTTGGTTCATTTATATACATAATACTATTGTTTGTCTAATTCATTGGTTGGTTTAATAATGAATCTTTCAATGTAGTCTTGAGGAGTTCTTATGATTTTATCCTTGACTCTGACAGTGTCAGGGTCAGGGACTTTGTCAGTGTCAGGGACTTTGTCAGGGTCAGAATTTTTGATTGAAAATCCATTTTTGATTCTTTTATCATAATAACGCTTCAACTCCCTGTATCGTTTGCCACCACAATTTAGACATAATTGCGATTTTGCCCTAACCCCAACCCCACATCGTATACAAGGTAACGGACCAAGGCTTCCACGACGAAAGCTTTGCATATGATACCCACAGAATTCATTTCTGCATGATTTGTTACACGGTGTCGTCGATCTAATCATAAGCCATTTGCAGTGATTCATTATACATAAATCTTTCATTTAAATGCTTGTTTTAATTATAGTATGGAGGAGTTCAAGAGATTATCGAAAATTAAACCTTGGAAAAATGCTAAATTCATTGATTATACCATGAAAGAATTCCAGAGATTATCGAAAATTAAGCCTTGGAAAAATGTTAAATTCAATCTCGATAAGGAGTTCAAGAGATTATCGAAAATTAAGCCTTGGAAAAATGCTAAATTCAATCTCGATAGGGTCTCTGATACACCAAAACGTCTAATCAGTGATAGAACTATACTGGGTAAAATCAGGGAGTGTTTTAATGAATTCTACCGAGACGGTGCAGCACACTGTTGGTCGACATTTCGAATTATTGATGAAGATGGCAATGTACCGAACATCGATGCTACCATGAACGATGAAAGAGCAGCTGAGATAATTTCACACCTTGGCTCGCCAAGGGGCTGGAAATCCAAGGGTGTAAAATTCAAAGGATTTTCATTGCAAAGTAATTCCCAACAGAAGTATTTTTTCAGAATAAAATTTATTATCGAAGTCGAAGGCAAATGGATTATCAGAGATAAATTTGATCCAATTCTCAAGGATAAAAAAACTGTCATTGTGAGTAGAGATTCCAAACCAGGAATTCTAACTGGAATTGACAAACCATACTACGAGAGATCTTATCCTGTAACAGCAATCGTTTATGTAATATATCCGTAAAATGATAAACCCGATATCGCAAAACTAGCTCCTATGAAATATTCTAGTTCACTGAATTGTGTTGCAACACGGGTAATGGAACACTTCACAAATGCATCCCGAGAAAATAAACTAACTTATCTGCGACGTAGGAAAATAACCGAATGGGAACTGACAGTGAAACAGCACGGTGCAAAGATTTCTGATATAGCTAAATTAGAAACATCATTAAGATTCCCAATATCAGTAACGACGATAACTGGAGAAGTATTATACGAACCGAAATATAACAAAAATGGAGCGCCAATACAAATTATTGATCATAACAAACACACGTGGACACCTGCAGTAACAGTATTTCCACGAGAACGAACCGTGAGATATATCCCCGAAGAATTCCTCAGTGATGTTTTCTATGAAGAGAAATTATTTGATGCTATTCATGCGTTGTGTAAAGATGATCCTGTGTCAGTGTGGTTACTTAGAAGTGATGAAGATCCCGAAATAGGATTCGATCAATTTGTAAGACCAAATGGTGAATTATATCGCGTTGAAGAGTTAGATACAAGAATGAGAAAAATCGCTAATGATTTTTCACCGGAGAGTTTCCATGAAAAACTATTAACGGATAGTTTTACTATTCCATCAGTGGTAGCTCACTTCGCAAGAGAAAAAAACCCATGGCGTCCAACACGAAGTGATTTTCTCGAGGACGTTAAATTGAGTTGCGTCGAATTTAGTCATGAAGGACTATGGAATACAAAATACTTACGTGATAGTATGATTTCAATTGATATATCCGCTTGTTATCCTGGAAGTTTTCTCGGGTATGGGGAATGCGCTGAGTATTTTAAACGATGTGGACACCCCACGCATGAAATGACTCGTGTTGCGATTAATGGTCCATTGCCTGATTTTGATTTAACTGGATTCGCTCGTCTGATATCATTCGAATTAGCTACAGGGTTACATCCGTGTAGTTATTTTTGGCTTGGTAGACATATATCTGAAAAGGCGTGGATGCCAATAGTGCTATTGAGATATATGATTGATTGTGGTATGCTGATATCGTTGATTGTTTCCGAAGCTATTATATGCTATCGAGCTCAGAAAGAAGTTTGGCTACCACAACCCGATCTAGATAGAATAAAAAAAAACTTGTATCCCGTAAGGATGCTTTTCTATCCAATGGTGAGAAATTAGGTACGGTTGTTACCTACTGTGATGGATATAATTCCCAGTACACACATTTGAGAAGTTCTATGCTAGCCTATGCTTCTATTAATCTATTTTCGATGATAAATAGATTTCCTAATACCGCGGTTAGAGTAGCCACTGATTCGATGTATATACACAATAAATACAAATCAGCTGTAGCGGCATTCACAGATCCCGAGAAAAATTGGGGACGTTGGCGATTTAAAAAGGAAACACTACATGAATATTGTGAATCCGCAGACGTTACCATGGATGATAAATATCTTTCATGTAACCGTATTGAAATTCAATCAGAATTTTCTAATGCACCACCGGTATCTGATCCAATATGTAGATACAAGACAGTTTATTTAAACGGTTGTGGTGGGTCAGGAAAGACAACACGTGCAATTGAATTATTTCGTCTGTTAACCATGATTGTACTAACACCAACTCACAGACTCGCCAGAGAAATGATACAACGAGGAGTAAATGCCTGTACCTATCACAGTTTCTTTCGATGCAAGGGTGACAAATGGACCCCTGATCGAATGGGTGATAAATTCATTCCTGAAATCATAATTTGGGATGAAATATGCACAGTGTCATTAGATGTATTACAAACATTTCTTGAATGGTTGTTAAACAAAAACACAAAAGTCGTCATGTCCGGTGATCACGGCCAACCACCACCATTTATCAGTGCATCCCAACATGAATGACTAAAGGGTTTTGTAGACTATTATGAAGAAATTAACACTGATTATAGATCACTTGATGAACGATTACGAGAATTCAAAGCGCTAATTAGATTACAACCGGATAGAATCCAGTGTGAAATAGCCCGTGAGGTGATTTCAGAAACTCCAATGAATGATTTTTGGGAAACGTGGAGACCAAACGATTTGATAATTGCAAGTAGAAAAATAGTCAGAGACACTCTTCAGATGAAGTTATTTGAAACGCATAAAGAAAAATTTGCAACACTTCGAGTACCGTTATGTTATAGGCCTTCGGATACACGAAAACAGAATATAGAAGTTGATATTCCAGGACAGCGTGAAAAACAAACTCTCGTATTAAATGATATTGTGCTGGTTGATATCAGCGTCGTTGAAGATGCATTGCGTGCTAATAAATCCCCATGGACGCTAGGTTACGCAGCGACGATACACTCCTCACAGGGATTGACTATCACAGACACAATTGTTTGGATGTAGATAATCGCATCGAATGGTCGAATTTAGTCTATCTCGCAGTATCCAGAGTACGAAAAATAAATCAGCTTAGAAGAATTGTCCTTGAAAATCCTAATAACAATGCATTAAGTGATACTGTCACTGGTGATTTCATCACTAAGGACATAATCAGAAAAAAACTTTCTGGTTATAAACAGCAGGATAAAAAAAAAAGAGAATTTGATATTGATGTTGAATTAATAATGACGCTGAAACAGCAACAGAATAATTACTGCGTGAGTTGCAATTGTGTTTGAATTGGTGTTGGTCAGATAGGGATTCTCGACAATTTACCGTGGATAGAAAAAATAGCAGTATTGGTCATACAAGAGATAATGTGATGCTAACATGTCTTGAGTGCAACAGGCGCCGGGGTGCCAGCACAATGCCTCGAGGGGGGGTGCTAGTTAAGACCCCGCGGTGGTAATTGGGTATCCTCGGGTATCACTTGCAGTTGTTGTCGAGTAAATCCACGTTGAGGGGCAGTTGAATCCAGTCTATAGATTGCTGGTCTACCAGTTGATCGTGTTATGCCGGATATTTTATGCGCGGTAACACTCCACATAGGATCAGTAGCCCTTTTTGTGCCACCTTCCAGCTCTCCTGGTTCGTATAAATACCTAACAGTGACATTACTACCAAGAATTGGTTGGGAAACGCTAGAATCATTTTGTGAAATCCCTTGAATTTTCATTTTAGGTATAGACTTCTTTTTAATCGCGTTGATAGGTTTCATGTGAATTGTTCTAGTAATCTCATTATTCAGTGCGATAATCACAGCTGGTAACCTTTTGACCCATTCACGGGATCGCTTTTCTTGAATGAATTCTTTTGCGTATTGATATCCAAATAACCGCTCAGCAAGAGTCCGATTAAATCGTTTTACAATTGCCTGATCGCGATGAAACGCAGTATGCCCCCGTCTGATGGTGACATTGTGATGTGTTCATTGTTGATAAGACTGCACCCTGAAATTCCTTGCCAGGATCAACTTGTAATAGATTCGGCCAACGCAGAGGACCCTTTCGATAAATCCTTTCAAATGCAGAAGCCACTTCAGTTGCTGACTTTGTTTTTAACGGCTCTGCTTGTTTGTATCGACTCGCAACATCAACTACGGTTAGCGCGTATTTGTAACCGCTGTCATGAGGTAAAAATAATATATCAGCTTGATGAACTTCATTAGGGACAGTCACATCAAAATGCGAGTAATTAATTTGTTTAGGCGGTGGTAGATAAATTTGCCATATCGCCTGTTTGGATAACCAATTAGCCGCAGTGGTTTTTTTTCACTTTTGCAGCGCTAGCGAGTTTATTGATTGCAGCGCTACCCCTTCAGTATCCCTTTGGAGAATAGTAAATAGATTCCATGTTGTTATTAATTACCAGCACCTAACATCAATTTACCTTTCATAGCCAATTTTTTCAAACATGAAGCCAATTTTTCTTTGAAGGATTTATCAGGAATAGCATTTAATGCATGAATTAATTTCACATCTGCAAGATGTTTGTGTTGCAAATTGCTGCTTTTATAAGCAACATCATGAAGGTGACAGGCCTTTTCAATGGGGTTTATTGGTTCTTCACCACGTCGAGGATGGTTTTGATCATCAAGTCTGATATCAAGTCTTGTTCCCGGTCCACAATAATTATACCCTGGAAGGTGTTTTTCTCCTGAATACTTTGCCCATGGGGTTCCAGAGAGTTTAGTTAGCTTGGCTGCGATATCACCTCCTCGTTTTTTTTCAAATCATCATTTTCTTCAGATCTCATAGACACAAATCTAAATTTCTTTGTACCACATTGCACGCATTTACCAGAAAGCGCTGATCGGTTATTTTTAGTTGTAATCGTCGTCAAGTCATCTGTCCCAGTATGCGTTTTACACTTCACACAATATAGATCCATAATTTATGTACAGAAATATGGATATAATTGATTTTTTCAGCGGCTAAAGCAAGAGAACCGGTTAAGCATCATGCAGCGCTACCAAACTCTATCCGGATGATTATAAACGGGTCATCTGGATCCGGCAAGACTCAATTGTTGCTCAATTTAATAATGAGATGGATGAAGTGGGATAAGTTGTATTTAATTGCCCCTAGCGTAGATGATCAACGGTGTTATGAAGTGTTAAAGGATTTTAATGAAAACGCTTCAGAGATTGCCGATGAGGGTATTATTGAATTTATAACCGATATTGACGAGGCACCATCAGTAGAAGATCTCAATGGAAGTATTAACAATTTAGTCGTATACGATGATGTAATGTTAGATAAACAAGAAAATCCTGCTAGAATATTTTCCCGAGGCAGGCATAAAAACACCGACGTGATATATGTCACTCAACGCTGCACTCAGATTCCAAAAGTGATAAGAGATAACTGTAATATTCTTGCTGTATTCAACGGAGTTGATACTCATACTCTTAGAAATATTTGGCAGACATGGTGTTCTGATATGGACTTCAATAAATTTAGAAATTTCTTTAGTAATGCTCAGTCAACCCCGTACGGATTTGTAACAATAAATTTACATGATACTCGGACACGATATCGTATCGGACTTGATCAAATATTCGGTTGAACTCGTAAATGATTTTTGTTAACCAGAACTGAAAGTTCCAGCAGCAGAGAGGGTGAACGACAACAACGTTGCGACCAAAATTGATTGAAAAATCGCAAAGTCTCCGTTTGCCAAATGGAGACTTATTTTTTCGGGTTAAAATATGAGATTTCGAACGAAGGTTCCATTTTTTGTTTTAAGGATTCAATCTATTATTTGTCTGAAAAGGATGTAGGGTTCACCCTCCCTGCTGCTTGAGAAAACTATTTTTCTCTCGCTACTACTTGGTGCCATTGCATCTCCGTTATCTTCCTCCTGATTGGATGATAAGGTGGAGTGTGTGTTGGGTCTATTCCCACTCACACCGGTCTTACAGTCATGTCAATAGCCCGTATTTACGGGTTTGACATGACGACCTAATTAAATAGCCCACTATGTGCGCATAAACGTCCGTGCGGATGTGGCACCATTCCTTCCCCACTGGAAAATTAAATCACCACCAAATTAAATGGTGGTGTAAAACAGTGCAAAAAGACCCTTTGTGGTCGAAGCACTTAAATTCATTTTCTCTCTGTCATGTATGTATGTATGTATGTATGTATGTATGTATGTATGTATGTATGTATGTATGTATGTATGTATGTATGTATGTATGTATGTGTGTGTGTGTGTGTCTGTGTGTGTGTGTGTGTGTGTGTGTGTTTATGGGATGTGTGAGTGCGTGTGTGTGTATGAATGGATGTTTCAGTCTGTGATCGGTGCCAGGAAGCTTTCAGTTATGATCTTACAATTGTTGCATGTGTTCTTTTTGAAAAGAATATCTAGCTCCAATCTTTGTTAGTTACGGCCTTGTGTTATTACCTTCAGTAGTAACTTTATATCTTTGTTTAGGGTATACATTCATGTCAATATCAAACTACCTCGAGTGGTGTATTTAAAGTCCTCTGTTCAATAGAAAGCAAAGCGGAATATACTTGGGATAAAACTAAATTGCATTGTGTTTTGTTTATGAGAGAAGCGTTGCCTTGATGCTTGTATGTTCATTGAATATGTTACCTGACTGTATTACTCATTCGATATTGATACGTGCAGTATATACTGTACGAATTCTAAATATAGCTTAAAATGCAAATGCATATTTCAGGAATTTAAAAGATTTTCTGATAGTTAATATGACTGAAACCGAACACGTTTTTAATTGATAGCAACCTTGAGAGATGTAGTGATATGTAATTTGCTACGTTGTTAGTCGCTACGGCAATCTCTCATGAATGTATGTATGTATGTATGTATGTATGTATGTATGTATGTATGTATGTATGTATGTATGTATGTATGTATGTATGTATGTACGTACGTATGTATGTAAGTATGTGTGTGTGTATGCATGTATGTATGTATGTATGTATGTATGTATGTATGTATGTATGTATGTATGTATGTATGTATGTATGTATGTATGTATGTATGTATGTATACTCTATGGTCTTACACTGAGTAAACAAAAGAGAGAAGACCACCAACAAATGTTTCAAAATTCAACCAAGTATTTTTCTCTCCGTAGAAGTTAGGTCTCAAATGTAGGGCTTTACTGCATAATGAATGCCAGTGGTATTCTGAATAAATTCCAACATATAATTTATTGACTAACCAACATTCTAGAACGTGGTATTGTGAAAACGGAGTGAAGTGTGGCGGTGTTTGAACAGTCTTTTGATGAATCGCTATAATATAATCCCAAATGCCCATGTTTGAATTCACAATAATTCCTAATTAGTGTTTCAATCCAAAAATAGTTTTGAACACCTGTTTGTTCAAGTGAATAATAATTGGAATAAACAAGTTCATCAAAATTGACAACTAAACACAATAATATGCCTAATTCACCTTCAGATGGTACGGCCCTAATGAGTAAAATTTCAAAAACGTTTCATTCTATTAAAGACTAAGACAGTAATAGAGCCATGATGTAGGTCAATTGCTATGAAATAAACACTCAAAGTTGTCAACAGGTGAAGGAATTTCCAAATAGAACTATTATTTACAACAGCCATATAGAAATACATATAATATTAACAATTATCCGAATGTTTAATAGATAATAGCATATCAAATGTAGTTAATATGTATTATACTGTTTGTCAGGAATCTGGTCAGCTACATCATGTACATTCTCTTTAGATGAGGATACGTATATTATTATGTACTCAACAGATAATTATTACGGAAATTTAAAATATAATATAAGTTTAATCTTCCTCATCATTGGTTGCCAATGATGACATTGAGCTGCCCACTATGCACATGCATCCTGAGTCCAATCCTGGAACCACACAAGATGTTTCAGTATGGGTATGAAAAGCCTGTAGAGAAGATTGATAGTAATGTTTTGAGGACTTTTTATGGACTTCTCAGTTGGATAATCAGTCTTGTGGAAATCAAGTTGTTTTACGGAATTAAATATTTTTCCTGAAGCATTTTCTAATTTAATGCCGTCATCATGTATTTGTTATTGTGTCTCTTGTTTTTACGTAAACGCTGCTTAATTCAGAATTACGTATTTCAAATCTGGTCATCTGGCCATAAGAATCAGTTTTAAGTTGGAATTCATTCGGAACATCACTGTAATTATTTCAGAATGCTCTCTACTTTAAACTTGTGATATAACGTTTATGACTATTTGGGATTAAACTCCTAATACAGTAAATTAAAACCTTGCACTCATTATTCTAGATAAATATATTTTGTGTTGAACTGAGTTGCGCTCTTTTCTGTTACTTGTCATTCTCGTTCATAAGAGTTCTGTCTAGTCGGCCTGATGTCAGGATAAAGTGAGTGGTGTGGCATGATGTTATATGTTTGTCTCATCATGCCCTAGTCCTAGACTTTACTATAAATGACCACACTGAAGACACGGTAACAAAAAGTAAATCCGTCTATATATTTAGCATAAACTATAACTGGTTTATGCATTGATACTCCAGGTAGCAGAGTGGTCTAAAGCGCTCACCGTTACGGACAAATGCCGCCTCACATCTTTCTGAGCTGATTCGCGTGAATAAGTGAGTTTCACAGTGGCTTCACTTGGGTGAGCGATTCTTTCTGAGGTTTCGCACATTCTTCATACTTCGGTTGTACTGACCGCAATGTACACCTATTGTGTTCTGAGAACCCAATACAACAACATTGTGCACTAATCAAATACCCCACATCCCAGGGCCGATGCTTCCTCTAAGTGAACTAGGCAGAATCGTAGGGCGCTGGGCTAAGGGTTTATTTCATGATGGGCGGGTGGGGGAGGGCGTAAGTGGAGGGGAAGGGCGCCATGTATCTGATCTTGCCTAGTGTACCAAAATATCTTTCACCGGTGCTGCCACATCCTAAATTATATGAGTGCCAATATTTTATGTAGATAAGCAAATACTAGGACCTAGAAAGTTAAGAAAAATCTGATATCAAAGGTAAAAAAGTGAATATAAGTTTCTATTTCTGTTCGTAGGATGGGTAAATTTAAAGAATTTTTTTTTAAAAGACCGCGTAGAACGACAAAAAGACAAAAACAGCTATTGTGCTAATAATTGTATGAAATCTAACGACTAAGTTGTTTACAAATTACCAAATATAGACAAAATAAAAATTATTTTACTGTATCAACACAACTGAACTGAAGTTTGATTCCAAGAACAATTATAAATATGAGCCGAAAATATGTTTTAAACTTTCTTTTCCTGATTTAATATGAGCAAACATACAACAAAGTGGGTTTAGAAGATAATTACAATATAGTTAATTGGAAAGATTGACATTCTAATATTACAACTTAACAAGAATATATATATCCAGTTGTGTGTAAATATATATCTAGACTAACAATCTCTGCATAATACATGCATCTATCGGCAGGTCGACACAGCGAGATGTCCATATGTAATGACATTCCCTCTGCCATTTATCCTCAACGATACTTCATTAACACCCAATTGATCAAATATCATATGGCTGCGTAATTGTGAGTTTAATCCCTCCATATCTTGTAACGCAATAAATATATGTCGTGGCGCAGCTACACCCTTTTTTTGATGTTAGCCATGATATCAACGATTTTCCTCCATGATCCATAAATGATAGTAATTTTTCTTCTGTGGTGATTGATGGAGTCATTACTGGCATCCATAGTGATAGTTTTGTTATATTTACTTTACCACGGTCAGCATCTGGATTTGCAGGATCTGCTGAAATCCTCCAGATTGCATCATTACCATTGCTTTTTCGCACGAGTACTACTGTATGTTTCGCTCCATAGATAACTTTTCTAACATTTCTACAAAATCCAAATATATGAGATAGTGGAATAGCGCATGAATATAGTCTACGCCGTCCTTCCAACATTGATATGTGTGTTGCAGCTCCTATGTTGTAATTAGGATCATTATTTATAATCATATTCTCGACATCAACATAAGCAGCACCAGCATTATTTTTTGGTTGTCTTATAATATATGGAGTCGGTCCAGCGCGATCATTAATATCATTAGAGAACATCATAGACGGTCCGGCCGATGTTGTAAAATCATCAGAATATCTCGCGAAACCCACTATTATTGTGGCAACATCAACATCACGTTCTATGGATTCAATCTCTCTGTTATCAATCATATATCTTGCAATCTCAAATAGCGCCATGATACCATTATTGACAAAGCCGACTTTGGCATTTAGGTCATATGGTGCTGGTACAGCAGGAGTATCAGCAGCTGTTACAATTTCTCCTTGTATTTCGATAAATGCTACAGCGGGTAGAAAGTATTTGCTGGTATCATGGACATGAAGTTCGATTCTTGATCGACTATCTGGTTGTATTGCATTATATACTGATACTCGCGGACAGAATCATCCTTGTCCACTGGGGCATCTAAATCAAACGCTGTATCAGGAGACGATTTGAACATATTATTATATATTTCTTGATCTAAATCACGATCTCACTCGCGATTTCAAACCACTTCCCGCTATTATATTTGCAGTAATATTTTCCTGAGTGTCATATCCATCATTTATCCGTGATGCTATATTCTGCTCCACCGCGTTGTTTAATTTTGCTAATTCTTGCAGGCATAATTTCCGACGATGGTAGTGGTCCCGCCGGTGATCACCGGTAGTTTCTTTCTTCGCCGAACTAACGCTAGTGGTTTTTCTTTAGACGCGGAAAATGCTTTCCCGGCAAGATCATCAACAGCGCTAATACCCTTATCCCGAATAACATCAATAGGTTTCATTTATAACGGTATTGGTGATATTTTTGGAGCCATTCTTGTAAATAACCCTGCAATGATATTGCCGAGACCATCTCCATAGTACGCTCTATAAATTGGCAATCGTGAGTTTACTACGTAAGTCATGGTTGGTGTATTGTGGTTGTAGTGTATGATCATCTTATTTAAATGACATTTATCTAATGTGGTGATTTAATCACTGTGGTAAGCGTCCGCTAGCTCATCAATAAACTCTCGGTATACACTAACATCCATGATTTTCTTGGGATAAAAATCGAAGGCAAAAACCCCAGGATTTCATTTAGAGAAAATCGATTTTCAGGAAATTATGTCCACGGATTAGCAGTAAACAATACAAAATGAATGAAAAAAGCAGCGAAGATTCGACGATCACGATGAAAAACACCGTAAAATTTGCCTCACAAGGATATAAATTTTACCAAAATCGATTTTCTCTAAATGAATTCCTGGGGTTTTCACCCTCGATTTTTATTGAAATCTTGTCGACGGATTGCATAAAAGCACTACAAAAGCGACCCAAAACGACCAAAAAAGACCAAAATTCAATTTAAAAAATAACAATATTTAAGCAATTAACGAGTGAAATAAAATCCGTAAATTCCCACCCAGTCCGAAATTCTTTTGAATTTCAATACAATGTTTCATTACTTCCGCGTTGGTGACAAATCACCAAGCAAAAAGAATACACAACATGAAAAGGTATTATAGAGTTTCTGTTCTGCGTGAGTAAGGATACCTGTCTATATAATTGTGGATTACTCATACCTGCAAACAAATATGGCTACTGTACATGTTTGTGTTTAGAGTGTCAATTAATCTATGGAGAGATTTTTCACTGTATTGAGGCAATCAAGGGGGCAAGTGATTTTCACTCTGTCTGATGATTTCTCTTATTGTTTTTATTTTCGAGTGTATTGTGCGTTTGATTTCATATTGTTTGCTCAATTCACCTCTGACCTTTTCAACCACAGTGAACAGCGGGATAAATTTGTTGATGTGGTTACAAAATGCACGTGAGTCATTTACCGCGTGCTGAATTCGTTTGATCAACCCATACTGCCTTGGAAGAACATACCTATTATTCTGAGCGCTATCATCAAGATCATGGAATTCAGAGAGAATCTGATTACAATCTAATTCATCTGACAACTGTATTCCTTGATTTTTCAAATTTGAAATCTCAATTATAATGCCATTCATATTTTAGAAACTCATTATATGAAATATTATATATCTAATATATTTTATATATCTAAAAAAAAATTAGGGGCCATTTTTTACCCGTTTTCGTATGATATGATGAACTCCATTCGCTCTAAGGTGTTATTCACATCTTATTGCGCCTAGAGATATTATAAAAGTTATGATATGATTATATATGATTATATATGATATGATATGATGAACTCCATTCGCTCTAAGATTTTATACATGAAAAACCCCATTTGGAACCTCTCAGGTGTTATTCACATCTGAGAGGCCCAGAGGCTTCCTCGTAAATGCTTAATAGAAGCGTCCATTTGGCAAATCAGAATCAACAAAAAAAAACAAACGCCGAAGGCGTTGTCGCACCCCCTCTGCTGCTATGGGTTAAAACTCTTTTTTTTAATCCTTTAAGATTTCACAAACAGACTAATTTGTAGGACCTCACCTTGTACATCAATTAGATTATTGGACTGGTCAGTGAGTTTAAAAGTAATTCTCGTTAGTGAATCATTATGACATCGCATATAGACTGTATTAATTGGGGATTCAATTATTAAAAATCCTGGTAGAGCTGCTGGTGCAAATGAATATAAAATATATCCCTGCTTAGCTTGATTCGATCTTTCGATATTTATTTGATAGCTTGCTTCGATAACATCATATACTAAATTCAATGCAATCACCGAGTATATATTGACGTTTTGAGGAGCGATAAGCCTGCCGCCTCAGTCTGGGTCATTATTATGTTTGAGGATTGTTGTTGTTTGTGATTGTGGTATTTTCTTCCATATGTCCTGATTTTTTTAAAAACCAGCATCGATTGCGTCGTTGAGAGATTTTTTTTAGTTCTGGTGCATTATATCCTGAAAACTTATATGTGGGAATATCCTCTACGCGTATATTAAATTCTTCTGCAAAACTCTTTCGATTTAGAGTGATGATCAATTAATACACGTTGAATCACTTGCAAATAAAATTCATGCATGTCGGCGATAATTTTGTTACATACTTCTATGTATTTGATGATTTTATCTTGGTTAGGAGGAAGCATACTAAATTCCGCAACGAGTAGATTTTTAAATCGCTAAAAATCTGTATTCATCGCTGCCAACTCGTTGTCATGTGCTCGGTGGTATGTGATAAAAATTCCCACAGTAATAAGCTGATTTTTTTTCTTAAATGATTTAAACAATCATCAAACTTGACATTATATGTTACTCTACCTAAACTAACATCGATAGTATCATAAACATGATAATCTTTGTTCGTAGAAATATCACCAGATTTATTCGGTTCAGGTGGAGGTGGTATTTCAGGCCATCCTAGTACGGTTCTTATATAACTCTGATAGATATCTACTACATACCCGGGTGAGTTTATTTCAATCGTTGATGTTAACGTCGGCTCATAAACCGTTATAGCGATTTTCGATTCTTTTCCAGTAATGGATTTTATTCTACGCTGTAATTCATTATTGATTTGTTCGATTTGGTAGGACCCAGATGGTAACGAAACAACGTTCCAGTCTGGTTCACCATTGGGTTTATTCTTACTCGCAAACACCAAGGAATTAGTCGGTTGTTGACCGCCAAATAATTTTGATCTGATATTTGGCCAATTGTGATACACTCGTAATTTTGCCAACGCTATCTCCTTCACGGGAATCGGTGTAGGGAAATTCACACTGAATTCAGGATTGGTTGATGTTATTGAGATCATACTTGTTTTCACCGGGTTGGTATTTTCCGCTATTTATTGAAGTAGTTCTTGTGTTGTTGCCATCGTTATTAAACTCATGTTTTCGCTCTAACTTTAAATCGCGGAATCATAAACGCGTACCATCGCTGAGAACTCAATATCTGATATTAAGGTATCATCGAGTGACGACGATATCATCGAGGATAATGGCGAGTACGCGGTTGACACGACATGGAACTTGATTACGTAATCTTGTAGTTTGCGCTGGCTACACGATGATATTTTTTTTGTTATAATCGAAATTATTCACGCGATTGTTGTCGCCGCGGATATACAAATTGGAACAGCTATCTGAGCAATCATTGTCACCAAGGAGAGTATTATACCGGCTCCGGTGATTAAACCACTCACCGCGTACACGGTAACATCAAATGCGGTGATTCTGCGACAGTATTTTTTTAATTTTTGTTTGGTACTCCTCAGTGAGTGTTTTGAGTTTAGTTTGAAATTCTCTGACCTGATCATAGCGATACTGTGATGATGAAATCATTAGTTATGACATTTTTTTTCAAATCGTTTACGATTTCAATTTAGTTGTTTACTTAAATCCGCTACGGATTCCACATACCATGTTATTGAAACCCTAGCTAAATTATTATCAGCGTAAACTATTGTGAATCGTTCAGTTGTATCCTTGTCGATGATCGTTGATATTATATTGTTGACCCCCAGATGAACTCGTTGATGAAATATTAAATTAAATCGGTGTCCCTAGTGGTAATCGATAAATACTTTTGACGGTCACGGTGATATTTAATATGTTGTTTGTAGGTGTCCACGTAAATGATCCGTATTTAATCGTGTATACTGCGTTGTTGGTTTTCTCTTGAGGAATTTTTTTTTTCAAGTTTTTTTTATCATTCTCAGTAGATCATCATTGATGGAACCGGTGATCGTTTTAATATATGTGATTGTCCTCCTTATTTTCACGATTGCATTTGAAAATGATCTCTCTTCGCAAATAACCCCTAATCGCTGATTAATCGCTGTTATTTTATCAAGTTTCGTGATAATATCAGCGAGATCCATTTTAATATCATCGGGTTTCACGTCTTTACCAAAAAAATTCATCGACGGCGTCATCAGTCTTTTAAAACATTTTAAGTAGATTACAAAATTAAACTACATGAGCGTCATAATCGGATCGCAATTTTGCCAAATTATCGATAGCAGTTTTTACGTGTATGATATGCAACTCGGTTTGCGAACGTGGAACACCGAAGAAATTATTTATCGTGGCTTTGATGTTATCAATTATACTCCGTTGTAATCGACCAAAATTAATTATATGATCGTTGTATTCTAATTGTAGTTTTTGTTGGGCATCCACAATAGTTGAAACAAGTACGCCTGGTTTGAGTTAACCCTGTTCGGAAAATACCGCGATAGCATTTTCCGTTACACCTTGTTGTTTAACTAATATATCATCAAGGGAAATATTGCTAGTTTTTAATTTACATTGGCGATCTTGAAATACAACTATTTCATTGGGATCAACACTTGCTAAGTTCAATTTATCAGCTATTTCATCTTCGATTATTTTTTTATGTCACCTGTCGGCATTGGGTTTCGTCAACATTGATAAAGATCTCTCCCAAATATGAATCATGTTCTCTCTGAAAAGCGACACTAGTATATTCATTTACGATGAGGTGGTTTTCTCGATGATGAAATAGCGTCAAGGAAATTTAATACTTTTATGCCGCATATTGGTGGGTCATTCATTTCCTGTGTTGGTAGCGTAGAATACCAGATAGGAGCTTTTAAGCGGTTTATATAACGCGTAAATTCTTTAGGCGGCGCTTACCAATATGAATCGAAAATAACAATTACACGCGGATCAATCGCGTATGCAACCCAGTAGGTTCCAGGTCTGGTGCTGTCATCGAGATTAATAATACCGGTTTCAACGGTTTCGAGTAAATCAAAATTTGACATTGGAACTATTATTGTTAATAAACTGTTCCTAGCCTCAAGCCCTTTCCAATGTGCCATGAATACGGGGGTCCTGGTAATATTAGACCCTTTTCCTTTTTTTTATTTCCCTGTCCAGCTGCTTTCTTTAGTGCCATCCCTGCCTCGGTACCAATCGCTACTAACGCTGCCGCTTTAGCCACCGCTGGGGCTGCTGCCGAAATTAATATACCACCTGATTTTATCATGTTTTTGATCGCAGCTGCAGAGAACACCTTTTTTACCTTTGAAAGCATCATTAAAGTGTTTAATCTGACGAGTTGTCAGTGACAGTATATTCTGACCAGCTGACATCTGATTGTGTTTCAACGTTATCGTGGTTCCACATTTTAGCTGATTCCGATTGCAATTTTTGGAGTTGACTAGGAGTTAACGTAACATTAACAACACTGTATGACATTATATTAATAACAGATTGATGTTATTGATACATTGGAAAACATTAATGTGAAAATTCCGAAGGATTTTAGATTACATATTTTCCACTGGTGCATCGACTACTCTCATTCGTCCACCAACACCTTCGAGTAGCATTGATTTGTCGCTGAGAATGACAGCAACTGCTCTTTAATTAGCAATAACACCACGGTCCACATTAGCTCTAAAATGTATGTCAACTACGGATTGTCTTGTTAAATCAAGATGTTTCTGCGAAAAGTATTAGATCAGATAAAGGGTAATAAAATCATGTTGTGATATTTGTGGACCAGTATCAACGTTTTGATCGCGTCCCATATATGATAGCAGACGATGATAAACTCGTGCAATATGGTTTTGACCGTAATGAAGTTGTATATCTTCAGATGGTTCCTGCTGGCCATTTATTCTCAGCGAGACATCAGTAACGCCTAATTGATCAAATATCATATGGCTACGTGCTTGATTACCAACCCTCGTCATATCCTGTAACTCAATAAATATATGACGTGAAGCTGAAACAACTTGTTGTGATGCCAGGTTCCATGTAAGTATACCGTTAACAGCTGATTGTTTAATATATGTTGTTGTTGTTAGCCAACTTAGCAATGATTTTCCTCCATGGTCCATAAATGCTAGTAATCGTTCTTCTTCGGCGAGTGCTGAAGTCATTACTGGCATCCACAATGATAGTTTTGTTAAAATGACTTTACCGGCATCAGCATCTGGATGTGCCGCATTTGCTGGAATCCTCCAAATTGCGTCACTATCAGTACTTTTTCGCACAAGTACTACTGTATGTTTCACTCCATTGATAACTGTTCGGACGTTTCTGCAGAATCAAAATATATGATGTAGTGGAATCGCGCATGAAAATCGTCGATGTTGTTCTTTCAACATTGACATACGTGTTGCAGCTCCGAGGTTGAAATTATCATCAGTATTTATAATCATATCATCGACTTCATCATTATTAGCAGGAATAGGAGCAGCACAAATCTTTGGTTGTCTTACAATAAATGGAATTTTTCCAGTAGTATCCTTAGCATTCTTTGCAAACATCATAGAAGGGCCTGCCGATCTTGTATAATCGTCGGATTATCTTGCTAGCTCTACTATTATTGTGGCAATATCAGCATCGCGTTCTATCGACTCAATCTCTTTTCCATCAATCAGATATCGTGCACTCTCTAATAACGCCATACCATTATTAACAAAACCGACTTGAGCACCAACTGGATATGGTGTATAAGCTGCAACATTTGTTACAATATCTCCTTCTGCTTCGATAAACGCTTCAGCGGGTAGAAAATATTTACTGGTATCATGGACTTGAAGTTCAATTCTTTATCGAATATCTGGTTGTACTGCATGATAGGAATATAATTGATAATCGCGTACAGAATCATACTTGCGCACTGGGCCGTCCATATCAAACGCCGGATCAAGTGTCCGTTTGAACATTTTATTATATTTACCTTGATGTAAATCTCGGTTTCGGTCGGGATCTTAAGCCACTTCCCGCTATCATGTTTGCGATATTATCTTGGTCGCTGGTCTCCAACGATGCTAATTTTTGATCATCCGCGTTATTTATTATTTTACTAATACTTGCAGGCATTACATCAGTAGATGATAGTGGTCCCAATGACGAAGTCATCGGTGGTTTCCTTCACCGCCGAAATAATGCTACTAGTTTTTCTTTAGCCGCGGTAAACGCATTCCCGGCAACATCTTCAACAGCACTAATACCCTTATCACGAATAACATCAATGGCTTTCATTGATAATTGTTTTGCTAATGGCGCCGCGTTTGGAGCCATTCTTGAAAATAAACATGCAATGGTATTGTCGAGACCATCACCATACTACGCTCTATAAACAGGCAATCGTGAATTTACTAGGTAGAAGTTAGTTGGTTTATCGTGGTTGTAGTGTATGATCATCTTATTTAAATGATATTTATCTAATGTGGTGATTTAATCACCAATGACGCAGTCATCATTGACATTAGTCACTATGATAACCAGCCGCTAGCTCGTCAAGCAAACTCTCGATATACATTAATATACATGATGCCGCCTTGAAATAACCGCATACAGATATCAGCTGCTTCATTAATTATTTCCGTTGAGTCAATTCCTGCTCGTTTCCCTCCTATGAGAACTTCTAATCGTGCGATATCGATGAGAATATTACCAGGACAACGAATAACACCACTATCTGAAATTCCCCTTGGGGTTCGACTCTGAGAAAAACCTTTTCCTTTTGTTTTTTTAGTTGTGCCAGTTGCACCTTGTCCAGGGTCAACTTCTGCTTTTATTTTATTTCTGGAGGAGCATATGATGGTGGTGGTTGTGTGACACCTTTTACCATAGCCATATAATTACCAAAATTAAGATTCATCTTTTGTGTGATTCTAGATCCACCGTGGTCTGCTAAATATATTTTTGATGCCCAGGTGTCTTTTTCCTTTATAGCGTCATCAAATTCATCATTTATATAGTGTTCCCTTACCCCTTTTTCAAAAGTTTCTCTAGCAAATTTAGATAATTCGTGATCGTTAGTGATGTTTTTAATTCTATATAACGCATCAGTCATAAATATTTTTTCAGGTAAATAGTCTCCTCTCTCTTTTGAAGTTTTTCTTCTTGTTCTTCAAGTGGTTCAGGCGGTGTGGAGCTAATATCAATATCAACTAGACGTTCAATTTCTTCTTGTTTAAGTCGTTTGTGTTGTTCTTGTTGTTTTGCAGCAGTTATTATATCACCAGGGAGTGTTTTTAAAGATTGTTTTGTTTGTTTGGAGTTTTTGCTATTTGTTCAAGCAGAGAAAGAAAAGGCGTTTCTTTCCTTTTCCCTTCCTCGGGGATATCCCCCCCCCCCCCCATATAGCTCTTTCAGTGGCTGATTTTACATCTTTTGTTACTGTGGTTACTGGTTTAAATAACTGTTCCGTATCTGCAGCAAAATCAGTCTGTAAACTCTGTATCGCTTGCAATTTTTATCGAACAGCATCGCGGATTGGAATGAACTTCTTAATTTTGGCTAATCATTCGCGCGCTAATCTAGTCGTTATTGCTTCGTTTACCATTATAAATTTATACTCAATCTAAATGCAATGACCTAGCCTTTCAATCCTAAGGATTTTCACTAACGAATTCACGATTTAGAAATCTAATATTATTATATTTTGTATCAACATATACGAGTATTCATCTACAATAATTATAAACTCGAAAAAAGCTGTCAGGAAATCATTCATGCATGATGATTTTCCTGGTGAAAACTCGGAGGTTTTCGACATTATATTAGATAGATTCGGTAATAAAAGTTTTTTTTTTTAACGGAAAATCAATTGCAACAAATGGGTCGAGATATTATAACGACGATTACATGTAGTCGCGATCAAATATTATAATACGCACAATCATTTATCTCAGTAGATGAGATAAAAAAAATCCTTGAAAAGGACTAGCATTAAAATCTGACCCACAAACAACTCTAAATTAATCGACCATTGGACCAGACTGATAAAAACCGGATTTTCAGTCATTGCTGCTCGTTTTTTTTGGCTATTTTTGTACTGAAAATCACAAAATGATTCATTTAGAGAATGTCGACTAGTTTACCCTATTTTTTTTTATCAAAAAATGCAACAAAAACAATGAAAAATGCAACAAAAATGAGCAAAAATCAATAAAAAATTAAATCCCTAAAAATATTTCAGCAATAAACAAATAAAAATAAATCCATGAATTTCCCCCAACCCGAATTTCAGTACAGTGTTTATTACTTTCGTGTAGTTCATTGATAACAGCCCGTATAGAATTGTGTTCTAGTTGAGCGTACACACACATACCTGTTAGGTGAATATATAAGCGCACCTGTCCATGTGCTTGCAAACAGGTATTGAGTAATTGTGTACATGTCAAATCATTGGTTAAAACTTACTCTGTTCAGGTTACCAAGGGGGTATTTTCGGTTTGACGGATAATATCTCTTATTGTTTTAACCCGAAAACTAATTGTGCGTTTAATTTTATATTGCTACCCCAATTCTTTTATATTGCTACCCCAATTCTGTTCTGATGTTTTCAACAACAGTGAATAACGGGACAAACTTATTGACGTCGTTAGAGAATACAATAGAATCGCGAATAGCATTCTGGATTTTCTTTATAAAAGCGTACCTTTTTGGTAAGACATCATTATTATTCATAGCGCTATATTCAATATCTTGAAAATAAGAAAGAATCTGATCACAATTTAATTTATCTGACAATTCCTTGATTTTTCCAATTTGAAATCTCAGTTATAATCTCATTGATATTTTTAGAATTCATATATGTAATAATATATACATTTCTAATATATACAAAACTGGGTCAATTTTGACCCGTTTTTTGGACAATACAATGCCATTATCTCTGTTTCGTTAGGGTAGGTTTCTAGGCATACACATACTTACCCACTTATATAGAAAAAAAAACATCCATCGGTACCGTCGACAATATGCCTGTTACGAGAATCGAAAAATGGTCTCCATGGCGTCATCTCAACGCGTTAACGATTACGCTAAATTCGATATCTACAGGTATATGCTTTTGAATATGTGTATACGATATATGTGTAAACAACAAACAAGAAAAAACCAAGTTATTCCTCTTAATGCTATACACATTCAGACATATGTAAATTGAATTATGTTTTTAAAACGCTTCGAAAACGCAAAATACTTTTCTCGTTCTGCAACGCGTCGTACTGAGGGCATACAAATATCAAAATATTTTCCGGCTTCATTCATATAATGAAATATCCTTTGTTCACCTGAATGAATATATTTCGAGATTACACATTTTGAATTTTTTGAGTATTTCCCAGTTTTCCAAGATGCAGTATTCTCACTTTGTGTAACAGCTTGTAGAATCGATAAGAATTATCGGTTTTAATACCATTTATGTGATCAATAACAAAACCATCCTTGATCAATCCGTTTTATGCCTAATACACGAAAAAATGATTAAAATAATTTTTCTTCCCAGCAGTAAACCTCAAATATACATGATTAGTCACTCCACCAACTGTTGCGGTGTCTGACAATACCGTCACGGGATGCCTCATAATTAGTAATCACAGGATGCGGTTGAAATTCTTGGTCCAATTATATACTAAATACTATTTTTCTAATTTATTTTTTGGTTTAATTATTACTTGAGAAATCTTTCAATATAGTCTTGAGGCGTTCTTAAGATCTTGTCAGGTGCACAGTCAGAGTCATTGATGAAATCTTTGATTCTCTTATCATAATAGCGCTTCAACTCTCTGTATCGTTTACCAACACAATTGAGACACAACTGCGACTTATCACGTACACCTACCCCGTGTCAGAGACAAGGCCGTGGCCCAAAATTTCCACGACGAACGCTTTGTAAATGATATGCACATAATTCTTTTCTGCATGATTTGTTACATGCGGTTACTGACCCTAACATAAACTATTTGCAATGATTCATTATATAATAATTTTCTTATTTAAATACTTGTTTTAATTATAATATGGAGGAGTTCGAAAGATTATCGAAAATTACGCCTTGGAAAAATGCTAAATTCAATCTCGATAGAGTCTCCGTCAAGGGTCGAACAACGATTTGCCAGGGGTCGCTTACGACCATCGGAAATATACATTTTTACAGTTATGAACGAAAATAATTTTACGGTTGGGTCGCCACAACATTTGGAATAAATGTGTGGTTATTTCGATTTGTTCGAACAACAAAAAATCAGGAAATAATTGATGATTTACGAAATAAATTTACCGATTAAACTTTAGCATATATCGATAAGAGTGATCCAAGGGATTTTGCTGCTATGGGATATTACGTAAAAATTATGGGATTAAACCAGAACATAGAAAATATATCAGAGATGTGCAAGGCATGGCTGATGTACCCTATAAAGCTAGAAACAAAATACAACAAATTAACAAGGAAGATCCAAAATATCAGGTATTTATCAATAAAGCGGACAAATATATAATCAGAATGAAACAGCAAAAGAACAACTAAAACAAGAACAAAAACAATGAAATAAGGAACAAAAACCAACACAGAGACAAACACGGAGACAAAAAAACAAGAAGATCCTCAATCATTATATATACCATCTGATAGAGAAGACGATGATACGCAAGCTGCAACTGGTGAAAAATTCGCCAGTGGATTTTATCAGAGTATAACTCAATCTGGAACCCATGATAGTGGTTGTGTTCCCTGTCCTAATAGTTAGGGCATAACCGACTTTTGATCCGGAAATCGGATTCCACCGGATAGTATGAACTTCCGATTAATCGGAGTCGGACAAGGCATGAACGACCGATTCGGATAATAAAAATAATAAAGTTGAATTTCTATAGCACTGTGTCTAACACTGCGTGTCATTCGATAGTGCGTTAATAAAGTTAAATAAGAAGTCAGAAAAGTCCAATATGGTCAACACAACCACGCTGTGAGACAATCTATTTGAACTGGCGGATAAAAACCGGAAATGAAGCCGGATATGGTAAAGTACTAAGTAACATGCTAGACACGGCAAAACCAGATACCAGAAACCCGGAAACGGAAGATGAAATTTTTTAGAAAAAAAATACGGATTTGGCATTTCCGGTTAATTGAATCGTATCCGGAATCGGAAAAATTTCATGCCCAAAATCCGGAATCGGAAATCGGTAGAAAAATGCTAATCGGTTATGCCCTACTAATAATATTCTCTCCAACATAGCACGTTTAGAAATTATCATCGGGGGAAAGCGAGCTGGAAATAAGTCACCGGAAATAATTAATGACTCCGATGATATCTGCAGACGACTATTTGAAGGTGGTATCAAGGGGTGTTACGAAACACCCAAATCCACCCAAATCCACCCAAATCCACACCCAAATTCACCCAAATCCACACCCAAATCCACCCAAATCCACTAAAATCAGCCCCAAATCCACCTCAATCCACTAAAATGAACCCAAATCCACTAAAATCAGCCCCAAATCCACACCAATCCACTGAAATGAACCCAAATCCACCCAAAATCACCCCAAATCCACTAAAATCCAATAAAATCAACCCCAAATCCACCCACATCCACTAAAATCAACCCCAAATCCATACAAATCCACTAAAATCAACCAGAAATCCACCCAAATCCACTAAAATCAACCCCAAATCCACCCAAATCCACCCAAGTCCACCCAGATCCACACCAAATCCACCCAAATGCACTAAAATGAACCCCAAAATCACCCCATATCCACCCAAATCGCATTATGTATGCCATCTCATCTATAAATTACAGCGCTACCCTAAAAAGTGGGCAGTTGAAAGGGTTGCGGGCACTTATGAAACTGCCCGCAACCCACGTCATATTTATCTTCACTTTTATTATAAATTTTCATAAAATAAACATATATACTCATTTCTGGATCATATATCAACTATACACACTTATTTACTACACAATTAATTGCTTTATTCACGTGTAATTACTACTTTTACCATTAATACTGGCTGCCATGTATAGCCTTTCATGTGCTGAAAAATGGTGTTAAACCCTACAACAACAACCATAATCAAAACTAGTACCTTCAAAAAAAAGTGCTTTTCAGTGAATATATGTTGTTTACTTTTTTGTGTCTTTAGTATGCTTATATTTAAAGTAAAATCTATTCATGCTGTTAATAAAGTGGTGACTTTTTTTCATTATTGTTATACAGTGCAACAAATTGTTGCTATGTGTCTGTTACAGTGTAGAATTATTGTTTGATTCGGTCTTTATATGGAGCATGCACTGATCAACAGCTCTTGGTCAACAGCCAGCGTCTCGTTATTTGTAATAATGTGCATTGTTATAGGGGTTGGAGGTGGGACGTTGTAAATTGAGGTATAAATTATTAATACACATGTCCATGTCAAATTGGTCCATAATTGGCCGTAATAAGGTGACGTCAAAATTTGTTCCTGGTTATGAAATTCCGTGCCATTACAAATATTAAAAAGAAAAAGAAAACATTTTGCTTCAGGGTATGATTTCGTATATGCCTCTGATTGTGATAGGGTGCTGTTATCTACATAGATAAATAATTGTTCGTTTCATGATCTTTCACGAGAATAGAAAAATATTGAAACTATTCGACGTATTTCATAATGTCATTTTAAATAATCTCAAATATACGAGTATGGTACGTGTATCACATGTCAAAAATGAAATTCAGTTTTAAAGAAACGAAAAAATAGGTTACATAACTGACTGTATATTATATTCGGATGCATTCGTCATTACACTTTCAATTTAAATGTCGTCATGCGTACAATATTGGAAATTATCGTATGGTATAATGATTTCAAGAAGAGCACCTGCGACAGAAAGAACTTTATCCCTGACGATATCCGAAATACTCCAAATATTTTTTTTTTAAGGAACGTTTCTCTAATTCAACTCGTGGGTCATCACACTGTTATGCTACATATATTGGCAAACGTCACCTTAATATCCTACATACTAAACTTAGACACACAGGTAGTCAGTTCCCTTTAATCAGGCCTCTAGGGGTCGTCCATTTAGTACGTACGCAAAAATAAGACAAAACTTGCCCCCCCCCCCCCTTGTACGCATGCATACATTTTACACACACACCCCATGCGTAAGTACGTATGAATGACCCCACACCCACCCACCCACTCGTATAGAACTTCCAATATTTCATTCACGCACAAATGACACAGGAATAATAATATTCAAATGTTTAATGAAACGGAGTAAAACAGACAGTCTTCAGCTGCTGTATATATAAAATAAATAAGTTGCATGTTATTAAACCTTTAAAAAGTTCGCCAGTGTCTGCTAAAGGTAAGACAAACGCCGACTGAACCCAGTCAAACAGGTTACGTATAACAGGAATTTCAGCAACAAGCTTAACGTCAGGATGAATCACAACAGCATTAGCTGCACTATGCTGGGCCGCTGTCTCAATATCCACAGCCTCGCTGACGTCATCATCCAGGTTTTGATTCAAGTTCTCAGTGTCGGTAGACTTAGTAGTGTGAACGCTTTGGTGTCGTGTTACACTGGCCTGCGACGAGTGATACACGCCGCACACAGGACATGTGCGCTTGATAATTTCAGATTGTGCAAGTGACGGACAATGCAGATCAAATGACGCATTAAAAGGAACTTTTGGATCCAAAAGCTAGATTTGGGTGTATTTGGGTGGATTTGGGTGTATTTGGGTGGATTTGGGTGTTTCGTAACACCGGGTATCATGGATATTGGTGTATATCGAGAATTTATCGATGAACTTGTTGATGATTACGATAGTGACTAATTGTCGCTGATGACTTTGTCACCGGTGATTTATCGCTGATGACTTTGTCATTGCGATTAGATAAATAGCATTTAAATAAAATGATTATACACTACAACCACTATAATCCAACTATGACTTACGTAGTAAATTCACGATTCCCTATTTATAAGGTGTATTATTAATATGGTCTCTGTAATGTTATTCAAGGGTTATTTGCATAATTTCTTTGGTACTCCGAAGACTGTCTCAATAAAACTATCTGACATTAAAACAATTATTGATGAAATTAAAAAAAACACATGACAATATTATTCGTTATTTTCCTGCTATCGCGACCCGGCTTGATAAAATTAAAACACCACATGAACAAAATATCAATACAGTATACTCGACACATCAAAGATCTTTCGACTGGACACCTAAAAATATTATTATTATTACCGCTGAAGTCAAAGGTATCTATAGATTGACCATGCTTTCAGGAGTACGTCATCGGTACATCTACGGGAATTAATAGTGCAAGTACAATAATTGATAAGGGTGCCATGGAAACATTTAAAATAAAACCCACTGACAGTAATTTCACTCAAGCATCAATGTCATACTTCGTAGAATTTGTAATTGATTTAAGTAAATAGTATAATTAATGTCCAACAATTACGATATGATCAAGTCTGTGAGTTTCAAACTAAACTAAAAATAATCTTATTGACGAGTATAGCGCGAAGATAAAACAAATACCGCAGGCGATTTACCAGAGTTGATATTATTGTGTATTCGGTTTCAAGTGTAAATACTGGAACTGGTATATTCGTTATCAGTGATAACAACACTGGCACCTGTAGTCCTCACAATTTGTATGTCATCGATGACAACAATTACAGGGATTCTTAGCATCATCACACAAAATATCCACATGCAGTCAGAATAAACTACACGTGTATATAATTAAGTTACATATTGCATCAACCGAGTATTCGAGGCCCCGAGTGGCCGTCTGGTCTAAAGCGCTTTCAGTTACAGATCACTGCCGTTTCACCTCTGTCTGCGTGGGTTCGAGTCTCAGATTCGGCTAATGTAGTTAAGTGAGAAAGCTTGCCAGTAGCTTCTCGTGGGTCGGTGGTTCTTCCCGGGGGTTTTCTCTGGTTCTTCCTCCACCAATAATACTGGCCGCCATGTATAGCCTATCGTGTGCTTAAAAATGGCGTTAAGCCCTAAAAACAAACAAACAAACAACCGCGTATTCCCAATTATCGTCGCTGATATCATCTAGTATCGATGACACAACATCAGATAACGCATTCTCCACGATGATGAACATCTACCACAGCGCAAAATCAAAATTAGAAAAACAGCTCAATAATAACAACAACAATGACAATGTCAATGTCGACATCAACAACGAATAGCGACAAACAACGCCGCAAAAGACAACCATGATCTCAATAGCCTCAACCAACCCTGAACTCAGTGTGAATTTCCCCACTGCGATTCCGGTTAAAGAGATAGTGCTGTCAAAATTACGAGTATACCACAGTTGGACAAATGATAGATCAAAATCATTTGGTGGTCAGCAACCGAATAATTCCTTGGTGTTTGCGAGTAATAATAAAATAGACGGGACTCCAGATTGGTATATATTTTCCTTACCATCTGGGTATTACCAAATCGAACAGATCAAAAATGAATTACAGCGTAGAATAAAATCCATTACGGGAAAAGAATCTAAAATTGCTATAGCAGTTCATGAACCAACACTATCATCCGCGATTGAGATAAACTCACCCGGGTATGATGTAGATATCTATCAGAGTTATATAAGAACCGGGCTAAGATGCATGAAATCCCATATCAGGCACCATCTTATCAGAATATACCCGAACCTACAAAATCTGATTATGTCACATACATTAAATTTATATACTCTGAAGGAATCTATCGTTATTATACGGAATATTTAATAAATTTTATTAAATACCATAGGAGGTTTTGGAAAGGATGGATAGGTAATGAGAATCAAATAACTCAAGATAACTCCTTGGAATATTTAAACTCCATTAATAAAACGCATAACGAATATTTAAATAAATTACGGCAGAGTTTGCAAGAACATATTATCGATTTATCATTGAAAACTTCAATTATCAAATATATGGAAATATTAAATCAATTCGCATATGATATAGAACTATTTAACATGTGGCTTATTCAGGCTGTATTAAATAACGAATATGGGGATAATAAAGTCAAATTTGCAAAGAAGAATAAAATTCGTGTAGAGGATATTTCAACATTTAAACTCCCAGGGTATAATGTACCTGAACTAAGAAAATCGCACCATGATCTCATCGACGAGTACTTCCCACAGATACTCGCTGCATGGAAAAAATAACACAACCACAAACGACCATCCTCAAATATAATAATGACCCAGACAATGTTGGTAGGCATATTTCTCCTCAAAATGTTAATATATCCTCGGTGATTGCAGTAAATCTAGTATGTGATGTTATTGATGGAAGTTACCAAATAAATCTCGAAAAACCAAATGAAGCAAAGCAGGGATATATTTTATATTCGTTTGCACTACCGACTCCACCCGGATTTTTAATAATTGAAGGACCAACACATGCAGTGTATATGCGATGTCATAATGATTCATTAACAAGAATTAATTTTAAACTCATTGACCAGTCCAATAATTTGATTGACTTAAGTCATGAGACTGTACAAATTAGTCTGTATGTAAAATCCTGAAGGATTTTCATCGTAAACGATTTTTGTCTTAAGACTTTTACCTAAAAGAAACTTCGGTTGAAACCAGAAATGTCAGTTTCTAAAATGTTTATCTGAATTAGTTTCGGTCTCCGTAGAGGTTAGAAAACTTGATCTATTGACTCTCTCTCTCCGTAGAGGCTTTATTTTTGTTTGAAAACCTGATTTGTTTACTCTCTCTTGGTTGAGGTTTTAATTTTATTTTTCTGTTCACCCTTTTTTAGTTTGTACTCAATTAGTTTCGGCTTATTTTTTGACTTTGTCTGAAATAGTTTCGGTCTCCGTAGAGGCGATATTTTGGTTTGAAAACTTGGTCTGTTCACGCTTCTTTCTGCTTTTGAGATGTGTATATTTTATTAACGTTTAATCTATATAGTACACAAGTTTAGTCTATATGCAGCTCTAAAGGCTTATAGCACCCCTCAATTTATGGCATGAAGGGGCTTGCGACATATCGTATATGGCTGGTAATATGATAGTTGATAAAGCTGGCTGAACTGTGTGGCGGATAGAGCCAGACGTGTTGCAGCACAGTGATGGCAGTAGCATATATCTAACAATGCGACAGCATGGCTACAAATATTGTAGCATAGCGGGTAGTATGTCAATTCTAGCAGTAGTGCAGAATAATAATTTGTGGCTGAATTAATTCATTCCAGGATTTGAATTCCGAACTAAATAAAAAGACATTGAATTGTGATTCCAATCGTATGGTTATGTGGGTGCTAGGACTAAATGTCCGCGGACAAAATGGCACGAACAACATGGCACGAACAAATTGCCATGTGGACAAAATGTCAGTGGACATAATGGCACGGACAAAATGTCATGCGGACAAAGTGTCCGCGCTCAAACAATTTGCGGAAAAAAATATAAGATGGGAAAACCAATGAAACAATTCACTAATCTATTTATTCAAATTTAGTCTAACTTTATTTTAAATATTATATCTAGCCTAATTAATAAATAATGAAATCAAACAACATTATTGTTTAAAACACGTGCCATGTCTCCTAAATATGTGATTGGATCTCGGTTGTTGTAGTCGGTCACCATAGTGTGCAACGCCTCGTTGACGCGGATGTATGTTTTCTTTTTCTTCCCAGCCGTTGTTGCCAGTTACAATTGACGATGAAGACGTTGAGTGCTGTGTTGTTCCTGTTGTAGTTTCCGTGCAAGTTTGGTCGTGGTCGGATGCGCGAAACCGACAACATTGTTGAATGCATTGTGCCAACCCTCGATTGCGTTGTTGCTGCGAGGCAGGTTGTCAATTACTCTAGAAAATTGACTCCAAAGTTGAATTGAGAATCTGGGTGGCCCTCTTCTTGCTCTTCTTAATCTACCAATGAAGTTATCTTCCATGTAATCACAGATAACATCTATGTCACGGCAAGCTGGATGTTCGAGTAAATGTTCAAACAAATCAATAACATCCTGTGGTCGAACGAATGCCAGAGCAAGAAGTCGTTTGACGAGAAGTGCGAAATCCGGTTCATTTCTGTAACGTTCCGAGAATCCTTCCGCTTGCAATTTCCTCCAAACGTATTGACGGAAGTGAAACATGCATCCGGTGATTGTTGCTGCCGGGAATGTGTTCTGGAATGCTCTAATTGCTGCTAGTTCGAAATCAACCATAATTGAATCTGGATTCAGACCTGCTTTCAATATCAGAATTTCCTGAAGCAGTTGTTAATATGCTTCTTCTGTTCTTGAAGACAGTAATGCATATACTACCGGGAAAACTTCGCCATTAATAAAACCATGAATCGTGTATAGTTGGTCATATCCATTTGGACTCAATAGAAATGTTCCATCTGCAAACCAGTGCTGACATCTGGAGAGGAAATCCAAATCATCATCAGCTGCGAAAGATGATCATGTCGGCTCTCCTAATACGGATGAAAAGTCTGTTCCTCTGCGTCAAAGAATATCTCATGATGTCATCTTGATCGTTTGGTCACACCTTCTGACGATGTCGTCGTACATCTCGTGCCAATGTTGTTCGTTTTGGAAGTAAATGCGCTGCTGAAACTGGAACTTTCATCAATTCATTCTGAACAATTGATCATGTTGTTTCTTCAGTTGCTTCACCTCTTCTTTTCATGCCGGCTCGTGCTCTTTCGACCTCTACTTGACAATGAGTTACCGTGTGGTTGTGAGTTGCAACTTCATGGACAATTTCATCATCATTTGTGTGCACTCGCGCTGTGCACGTTCTTTTTTCACAGCGCCAAAGGCTTTTTCCATCATTGCTCGCCGAATGCTTCGTAAAAACGTAACCTTGAACGATAAGCTTACGATTTCCTTTCTTTGATGTAACGAATTCTAACATTGTGGTAATATTTTAAATTTTAGTTTCTGGAAGTGTTTATATATAGTGTAACGATATTCATGGGGCATGCCCAAAATTTGAAATCCAGCTCAAGCTCCAATTACAGCTTTAGCAATTAATTTATTAAGGCGACACAAATAGTCATCTGGTAAAGTTAATTTTAATTTGCATAGCTGTGTTTTTAATTTGAGGCCAATACGTACTCAACGGGCTGAAACCAAACTTGCTTTGGCACATAACACTGACCGCGAAACGACGAGGTATCTAATTAAAATGAGAGGAAATGACGACGCTGAGATAAAGTAGCGTAGATAACGATGAAGAAGAAAAAGAGACAAAACGAAGATTGGTTTCATTAATACTGTTTTCAATGGTTAGTTCCCCTTGACTATTCACGGAAGAATGTTTTTTTCCGGAATTTTTTTCTCCGTGCCATTATGTCCACTGACATGACATTTTGTCTGGCCATCGGTTATGTGTACTGTAGACATTCTTACAATATGTCAAGGTCATAAATGAACTGTGCTCATTTTTATATTGTTCATGTGAGCCGATATTATATTTTAATACAGCATGTGGTTATAAATTAACCATACCCATTACACAATTAACAGCATGGTGTTTTCGTGTTGTTTGACGAATGGTTGTTTTCTGTGTTATTTTCTTTTATTACCTGTTCACGAGAGGCTATTTACGTTATATTGTATTGACATAACGCATAAAACTAATCATTTTTAGAGTAATCTTATGGGACTACAAAAAAAGCTGTAGTGAGGGAAGTCTATTGGGGTGTGCTTGTCTCTCATAGCCCTAGCCATTCTGGATCATTTGAGCACATGAACTAGATATACTTTATTCACGAAACGTGCAGTAAGTTATTTGATGATTATGTCAATTAACCAGGGTACGGACAATATCGAAATAAAAATTGACGAAACATACCTCACACAAAACAAATCATTAAATCAGAATATGTTGAATGATTTAGGAGTTTTACTGATTAAAGAAGAATTTGAGATTTAAGAGTGGTTCTGGATGGGAAACGACCACAAATAACTCAGTAATATGTAATCAAATGGTATGTACTGGATGCATAGATCGGACCGCTACATAAGCTGTGGACGTACCATGAAGAGAACATATCGATGGTGGATAATGGAAAGACGACTAATATGAAACAGATATAAGTTTTAATTGTAGAATAATAATAATAATAATAATAATAATAATAATAATAATAGTAATAATAATAACAATAATAATAATAATAATAATAATAATAATAATAATAACCCTGAGGTATACTAGTTGAATTTCCAAACATTTTGTTTATATATTGATATTTACGATCACAAACAGTTCTATATTAAATTGAGTAACATTGGCCACATACATTAAATCAGAGAAAAGGCGTTGTGCTATATGTTTCCAGGAAAGACTACAATCCAAAAACACTATAAACAACTGACGCAAGACTAAATCACGTGACCTAAAATGGAGCTGGTCTTACACAAAGTAAGCAGATTGGTAGCCTCTTAACAAATCGGTAACAACCCAACAGTCAACTGAGCCGCTTTTACGTACCACATCAGCAAATACAGCAAGTATGACTCTTGAAAGCAGAGGTCTAGCGAATGATTGGGATATAGTCTCACGTGGGTGGATGTTTTGTATCATCCTGAATGACAATTCAAAATTGTAAGCTAACGCTCTTTAATTACCTAATGAAGCCAAACTATATGGATGGTAAGTGGCTTAATGTGAATGCATTGCCCACAAGGGTATATTCATTAGATTAATTTCTGACATATATGTTACAAGTATATTTAATGTTTCAACGGCAGTAAACTATGTTGAAACTATGCAGATTAAATACATTAAAATAAAACATACCTATATCAAAAACGCATCAACAACAATTAGAATTCCATGAATTCCTAACATCAGCAAGAGCGAACGGAAACATATGAAAAGCCAAATGAAAATAGAATCCATACATATATTAATTTAAGAATAACTCCCGAGAAATACAAACACATGCTCATTTTGTCGCACTAACAGTAAGTTTTGTTCATCAAATTGAACAAAGTCAGACTGGTTCTTAAAACGCGTATCTCAACATAATTACCAGGTATAGAGACACCAATGAAACTATTTATTAGCGCTAATATTACCACATAAAAAATGAAATGAACATAATGTACATGCATGAAATCTTTAATCTTTGTGAACGTTCTTTTAACATATTTTATAATAAAACTACACCGATTAATCAATTATAGAAGACAAAATAGTTTGTTCAGACAAGTCATCCATTTGGCAAATGCATTATAGTTGCAAAGTGCATCAACATATTGCTTTTGATACTTCCTTTTAATAATTGAAGATAAATGCATTCTAACAATTGGAGTGAGACACAAAAGACAAAGTTAAGCGCACCGATTATATTGACGTTCACGGCTTTCAAGATTCATTCGAAAAGTGGAATCATAATAAAGAAACACATCTGCTATGAGGAAAGTATTAGAGAGCAATATAAATAATTACCGAATGAAACATTATTAAGTTCGAATAGCAATTATCAGTAGGTCTGAATATGGCTATGTTATATCTAATATCGATTATCAGTAGGTCTGAATATGGCTATGTTATATCTAATAGCGATTATCAGTAGGTCTGAATATGGCTATGTTGTATCTAATTGCGATTATCAGTAGGTCTGAATATGGCTATGTTATATCTAATATCGATTATCAGTAGGTCTGAATATGGCTATGTTATATCTAATAGCGATTATCAGTAGGTCTGAATATGGCTATGTTGTATCTAATAGCGATTATCACTAGGTCTGAATATGGCTATGTTGTATCTAATTGCGATTATCAGTAGGTCTGAATATAGCTATGTTATATCTAATAGCGATTATCAGTAGGTCTGAATATGGCTATGTTATATCGTATAGCGATTATCAGTAGGTCTGAATATGGCTATGTTGTATCGTATAGCGTTTATCAATAGGTCTGAATATGGCTATGTTATATCGTATAGCGATTATCAGTAGGTCTGAATATGGCTAGGTTGTATCGTATAGCGTTTATCAATGGGTCTGAATATGGCAATGTTATATTAATTAGCGATTATCAGTAGGTCTGAATAAGGCTAGGTTATATCGTATAGCGATTATCAGTAGGTCTGAATATGGCTATGTTGTATCTAATAGCGACTATCACTAGGTCTGAATATGGCTATGTTGTATCTAATAGCGATTATCAGTAGGTCTGAATATGGCTATGTTATATCTAATAGCGATTATCAGTAGGTCTGAATATGGCTATGTTATATCTAATAGCGATTATCAATAGGTCTGAATATGGCTATGTTGTATCTAATAGCGATAATCACTAGGTCTGAATATGGCTATGTTGTATCTAATAGCGATTATCAGTAGGTCTGAATATGGCTATGTTATATCGTATAGCAATTATCAGTAGGTCTGAATATGGCTATGTTGTATCGTATAGCGTTTATCAATAGGTCTGAATATGGCTATGTTATATCGTATAGCGATTATCAGTAGGTCTGAATATGGCTAGGTTGTATCTTATAGCGTTTATCAATGGGTCTGAATATGGCAATGTTATATTAATTAGTTATTATCAATAGGTCTGAATAAGGCTATGTTATATCGTATAGCGATTATCAGTAGGTCTGAATATGGCTATGTTGTATCTAATTGCGATTATCAGTAGGTCTGAATATGGCTATGGTATATCTAATAGCGATTATCAGTAGGTCTGAATATGGCTAGGTTGTATCGCATAGCGTTTATCAATGGGTCTGAACATGGCTATGTTATATTAATTAGCGATTATCAGTAAGTCTGAATATGGCTATGTTATATTGATTAGCGGTCATCAGTAGGTTCATGATATGATGTTACTCATCAGATTCGATATTCTGCATCATCTGCATGGCCAGTAAGCCAACAAGATGCTAATGTTGTGTGACAGTTTGAAATAGATTTGAAATATGTTGATGACACACTTCTCACCTGCTCCAAACCCCTGCTAGGGTGAAGCTGGTTTTGCTCATTGTGCCAGTTTGAAGATGAAAATGGTAAAGAGATCAAAATAATGACAGACATACGCGACGATTGATAACGAATGGCTTGTCGCCTATAGCAGAAACAATATGATACAACATCGAATTGTCCAGGTCATATATCGTGAATCTTTCTACCGACCGAAGCGTTACCTGTCGTTTGTAACTAGTAGAGCCGTCGGAATTTATGATTCTACTGTTTTAAATGCATTGTATTTTAAGTGTGTTCAGAGAATCGTATAAGTTATTTGCCAGTACCGTTTTGGCTGCACCAATCTCGGACAGTGCAGTACCATCTGCATATAGGTCAGTTGAACAATTTAAAGTTCCTATATTAAGACATAACTTCCTGAAAAATAGAATGAACAACAGAGGTCTATTGATCGAACCATGTGATGCTCAACATTATTACTTTGAAACATTTGATCATCTCAAAGTACTTTTAGCACTCTATCAGTTAAGTAAAGTACACAAGTGATGGTAAAGGGAAATACTGTAACTCATTCTCATCCAAATATAATTTGTAAAATAGATGGTATACATATCGATATATAGATAGATATATAGATAGATTATATATACATACATATATATATATATATATATATATATATAAATACATATATATATATATATATATATATATATATATATTAATATTATAAAATGTGAGCATATTACTTTATGTGATTCTGATTGGTGCAGATTAGACCATGTAATTATTGTACATTAATCTGTTTAATGATTGGCTTTGACTGTAGGAATATGAATATTCCCTGTCAACAAAAATTACTAAATTTTACAACTATTTTACTAGCAAAAATGGACACTGTATATCCAGTAGGTTCCTGTGTAAATATAGGCTTTTCAAATGCTATATTGACAGAAACAAATGGCGGAGCTAATGCAATTTTCTCATATAGAGTGAATTTGACAACGAGAAAGAATGATTGATTCCAGCAGATCTTACTAATATTATCCTTCTGGTAACAACATCTGAGACAGAGCCACAACTGGTCACTGTCCAGAAGGCGAGAAAAAAAATTCAGCCAAATATAGAACAAGACTTAAACCCGTGGATGATTCAGATATAGATGGCATTATCAAAAAGCAGTCTAAGAAGAGCACTTGATGCAAACAATTTTTAAAATTTAAAGCTAAAGCCGTCTTAAACCAAACCAATAAAATCAAAAACAAAGAAATTCGTCCAATACCCGGTCTAATAAACTATGTCATATTCTGTGCAGATTCTACATTAGTGTAAAACAGAGCGGAAGCGCAAACTATTAGATAAACATAATCAGGGTTTTTCTAGTTTTGAAAGGCAACTTTGCAAATACGATTATGAAACCAGTTTTTCACTGTGGACTAGGATATGCTAAATTGCGACAGATTGTTAAAAGCAACAAATGCAACTAAAATGTGATGGTATATGAAATTTGCTCAAAGAAGCAGAGCCAATAGAGGATGTTAAAATGGAAACATTATGGGCATCTGGCCAGCTAGGTGATGCAACACCTGAACTCCTCATAAACAAACTATGGTTTCTTAATACAATACACATCGGTCAGAGAGGGTCGGCAAAACATAGAGATATGTGTTGGGGAAGCACAGGAATATACAAGACTCAAATGGCTTGGAAATTTCAGAAAAACAAATTAAAACAAGAACGGGGCTAAACCCTCAAGATGCTAAAGTTACTAAACTCAAACTGTGACCAAAGCCTACAAGTTTCAGGACACTTCCTTGTAAGATTATATGGATTATTTGCGGAAAAAACAACCGACGGCATCCGTGATGCAGACTTGCCCTTCTACATTTTAACTTACTCATGGTATGGATCTTGCACCCCACCTCAAGGACAAACATGGCTTGAATATCCATCAATACAAATAAAAACATCCTTACCTCTCTCATGAAGGAAATGTAAACACATGCTGTTTTCCCTGATGACAAGAAATGATCCAACAACTTTGGTCAGTAACATTCAATGAAAACACTGAATGACCACTGCATTTCTACTAATACAATCGTGCAAATATGGATCACAAATCTTTCTAATCATTTATTAACTACAGACAAATAAACATAGAGCAGCAACGGAAAATCTCCTATATTAATCAACAATACGACAACATCCATCACGGGTTCTGCAACCACTAATACTGTTTTCAGAGAAATAACACACAACTCAATTATAGTTGATCTGCCAGATCCAACACACCATCTGTGGTACATTTTTGTGGTGTAATATACACAATTTCATTGGTAACTTTACGTACAGCCACGTGCGAATTCGTGTTTTTGTCTCTTCCACTAACTCAGCAGACGTAACCAAGTTAACTATGCAACAACACAAGGTTCGCAAAAGCTGGACATTATTAAACTCGTTTCACAAATGCATCATTAAAATGTATGTATATATACATAGTTGTATAGTTATATATATATATATATATATATATATATATATATATATATATATATATATATATATAGTTACAGAGATAGATGGATATATATATATATATATATATATATATATATATATATATATATATATATATATATATATATATATCCATCTATCTTTCTTGCCCGAGTTTCCTTTTAATGAAAAATTTATACAACGAGTGGTATATCAGTGATACAGCCTACATACTATACATATATTTTATTTATATCACATACAAATATAAATATTTGCAAGTTGGAGTTACGATGTGCTCCTGATATATTGCCCGAGTAAATGACCTCCTCACATCCATGTGGCTGTCTGCTACAAAATCTAGTTCTACGATTTTTCTTGTTATTCACAATCACATTTTCAAATTGATAAGTTGATTGTTTTCTTTTTCATTTTCTTTTTTTATTCACATTTATTAAGTCAATATAAGACACACGCATTATTTAAACATAAAATATGTTGTTGTGTTGTTTTATTTTTAATGAAGAAAGTAGTTTACTGCAAACACGGTGATCTTATTATAGACTATGCATGTGCTGTCATTGACCTACTGTCGTATGGAAATTCGCGTGGAATATAAACGAATTGGAATCACGAATCAACAAGAGGTAATTAAAATATTTTAATGTATTGACAGTTCAACTAAGTCATCATTTTGATTTAATTAGCGATTCTACAGACTAAACATCTCTCTCTCTCTCTCTCTCTCTCTCTCTCTCTCTCTGTCTCTCTCTCTCTCTCTCTCTCTCTGTACGTCTTGACTAACATTGCCATCATGCATAGGTCCAGAGACATCGTCGTATGACACAAGCAAAAATCCACAACGCTTGTATTTTTGTGTATTTTTGCTCCAGGGGGGGGGGGGGGGAAGAGCTGGCGACCATTTGGACAGTTTTATATTTAATTATTAATACTCGATTAAAACGGGTTTCAGAAACAACAACAAAGGCTTAAAACACAATAGAGTATGTGTGCATCGTAACCGACAAATTTAACATGTAGGTCTTGTGTGTCGTCTGACGATTGCAACTATGTATCATTGATATTATGAATACTATTGATAAATCCCAAGGAAAGCGTAAGCATAGGTTTACGAGGAAACAGAGTACTGTGGGTTACTTGGTACAAGTTCAGCTTTAATGTTTTCGTCCAGCGCAATATATTTCTCTCTCATTCCAGATTTGTGCTTATTTTGCATGAGAGGGGGAGAGGAAAAAGACAGGATTCCGATGAAATTGTGTACCATTTTAATATTTAGAAAACAGGGACTATTAATATTTGTGTCGTTAATTTCATGTCATTTATGATTAATGAATGAGTAGAAATTCTTCATAGAGCTATAGGCCTACGGTAGAAAGAATGTTATATATTCGTATTATTGCGCTATGGGCGGATCACTATTTGATATACCAATAGTATTGGTATATAGATTTGCTTTATACCAACACTTTAAATGCCATGTTATTTTTAATGTATGTGGTATAAATATATAATACGTGCACAGCATTTGTTTGTGTTTTTCTGACTCTCCTGGTGATACATTCCAATAATAATATAGCGAACTCCTGTATACATGTTCCAAATATTTCTCCATGATTTTTACCTGACGGACTGGGTAAACAAGATCATATGGAGCACACTACATAGAATTTCCAATCTAACAACCAAGTGAATTTAGCACAAATCACACTATCAAACAGAACAGAAACATATCTAGAAAGATAAATGCATGTCTATCAAATATGTGAATTTGTTCACTGTTTTCTTTCTGCTTCCAAACGTTTCATTATGCACGACTAGTTCATCTTTACTAACAACACCTACAAATTTAGTGTTCAAAGCTTGATTAACTAGCAACTTATATTATTAAAAAGTTGAATAAACCCCGTAAAGCAAAATCTTGACATCGTCATTGTATTAATGTACAATCTGACACGTCGAAATTAAAGGGATAATCAAGGCTAAGTTATATTATGAAATATATATTCCACGTGCACCAATTTTGTTTCTGTTTTTTCTCCTGGTCATACATTCTTACAATTACTCAGATAAATTCTGCAACATTTTCAAAGTTTTCTCCATGGTTTTCACCTGAGTACTGGACAAACAAGATCACGTGGAGAAAACTCCATACAATTATCAAGCTAAAGACAAAGAGGATGTTGGAGTTAGCAAACGAAACACTACCATCTAAGCGTGTTAAAGAAACTCATATTTAGAAAGATAAATGCATGTCTATTAAATATATTAATTTGTTCACTGTTTCCTTTCTGATTAGAAAGGTTTCATTGTACACACAAAACTCATCTTTACTAACACCACCTTTCAATGTATGTCAAAGCATTGTTAGCAAAGCTTGATTAACTGCCTGATTCGTTTTAGTAACATGTTTAGTATACCGTGTAAAATATGTATATATCTTGAAAGGCAAATACATGAGTCAGTTAAAAGATTAATGTCAAAATAAAATTAGTAAATTGTAGTTAAATTGGTAAAACGTATATGGAATTCTTAGAAACTGTTAGTACATGCTGCTTTATTTTATTTAAACTATACAGATTCAATTACACTTACCTCCAAATACGAAAACTTCACACAGGGTTAATACTTGAGTTATATGTTTTAAACTGATCTCGACATGCTGGGCATTATTCTCAGTTAATGTTATGACTTCCGTTATTAACGGTGGCGTTTCGTTTGGATACTTAAAATACCAGGTTAAAAGAACTGTTTGTCGCAAATGACACAGAGAACCCAGACAACCGATCTGCAATGACAATAATATATATTTGTAAAAACTATTTGAAATCATTCGGTAAACACAAGCAGCATCTATGTTTTGCATCTATCTATTCGCTGTAACCAGCAGAACCTTTTTATTTTGACTATAATGTATGCATTACATTTGCGAATATTTTTGTATTCATTTATTCTTTTAATACAATGCTTTACATAATAGTAATACAATGTAATCGGAAGAATTAAAATAACTGTATTGAGAAACCTAATCAAAGATGACCTTCATTGAGCCGCCACAGGAAATCTGCACTTGTTAACAGCTGCTTGAGATGGCGCCTATTTTTTATTTTTTTATTTATTCATCTATCTATTTATTTTTTTATTTCTTTATATATTTATCTATTGTTTTTTTTTTCTTATATATAATATTCTTCTGTGTGAAATATAAAGACTTATTGGCTTACTAATTTTCATATTTTTTTCGTGCATCTGTTTTCAAATGAGAAAAATATATTGAAAGATTTTCTCATGTTAAAATATTTTTTTAAGTATATACAGAATTACCCATCATGTTATTTGACGCTTGATTGTGCAAGCCTACAACATTTATACCTATAACATAGCAAAAGAGTGTATACTTCATGAGCGGAAAAAATAAATTGATACTTCATTTCAGACATGGAAATCTTAATTTCATAAAGAAATTTGACAAGACGCCATTCGAGTTACTCCACCGTGGTACCTTGCCATCAACGACAAACCTCGCTTGTTTAATTTATGTCTTCAGAGAGTGCCAAAACGTTTACAAAATAAAAATTGTAATTTATTGAGAGTGATTAGGCCAAACACATATTACCGGTCTTTTAGGTCACGTGTTTTTGTAGGAATAGGCTATGAAAGTCAGTTGAATGTAGTAAACAAGCATGGGAGTGAGAGCGTGCTGTGCAAAATAATGAGTTTAATCATCTAATCTTCGATTCTTGGTATATAATATAAAGATACGTTTTCCTTACGGTAATAACTCATTTATTACATCTAGGTATAAAATAAAAAGACTTTGTCCCTACGGTAATAATTCATATGTATTTTGTGGTACAAGGCCTATGTATCGAATATATTTCATCTTGCTGTAGTAGAACGTACCCATTTTGAGTTGTCCCCTTTTTCATCGAAATGCTCGTTTACGGATTCGCATACTTTTGTATGATACAAGACTTTTAAATTAAATTACCTGCACAATGAGACAAAGCTGGCAGTTATATATTTGGGTACGTTTGTGATGACGGTTAATATATACTAATATTATGTTAATTTATAGGAAACAAATCACGGAGCTATTTGTTTATTACAATTGCGAGGTCACGTTCCATCCACTTGACCGATTTCAATGCCAAAGAAACCATTCTTTGTTTACCAGACAGTGAAAAGTTACAGAGATACAGAGGACCGTGTAAAAATGTAGCAAAGAGGGAGGACACTACAGTCTCATTTCATTATTTACTTTTTAAAATCACGGCTTCTTTGCGATTTTTTCCGCTGTGTGTGTGTATATATATATATATATATATATATATATATATATATATATATATATATATATATATATATATATATATATTGTCAGTGTTTATGAATATCCTAGTTTGAATTTGTTTGTTTGCAAAACATCGCGCCGTCGTATACTATGATATTGTTGGATTCCCCATCAATATTGTCGACCGACTGCCTGATCGGTATTAAAATCAATTATAATATCTCTTCCGATGTATTTCCTGCAATCTCCTTTAAACTATCATTAGATCACTCAACACTGTAGCATCTTTGGTCATCCGATGACGGCGATGTAAATATAACTTATCCCACTCAAGCCATTTTATTCGTATACTGGATAATGCTTAAATTGTCCCAGACCCAGATTGCCTTAAAATAGTCGATAGAATGTAGTTTTCCATTGCTGGTTTGGTTTTGACGGGTTCCATTTCTCATGTCGATTCAGAGTATATGATATAAATGTTAATAATAACTGTAACGATTAATATGTATTTATAACGTGCTTGGTGCAAATAATTTACTGATCTTAGTAAATTAGCAACAATAACGCTGATTAATAAAATGTGTTCATTTACAGACGAGTACGTAAAATGTGGCACAAAAACAATACGAGTTGTTATAGTCAGCTTGTGATTTTTAGGCGATGATATCGCTGTTTCCCTTGGTAAATTTTGTGTGTTATAATAGTCATTTATTCTATCACAAAGGGATACAGGATTGGTAGGGCTGCTTTTAGTAAACGTGCTGACGCTGCAAGGGTTACACGTGGTGCAGCTGGTTAGGACGACATGGCAATATCGCAACTTTATCTACCACACCCTAAACAAACTCAACATGATGTATGTCCCACCCCCACCCCCAAGCCGTTCTTCAAGAAAATAGTTTGTTTTAACCGGATAGACTCAGAAATAGTTATTTCCTGGAATGAATGAATAGTCATAGCATATCCGAGGGTGCAAAATGATGATGCAGCCGTGAATGCTTCTTCAAACACGATTATATCGAGAACAACAATATTATTCGATACAAGACTTTGTTTTTCACCGGTTACATTAATGGAAAAATCAAAATTAGTTTACGTGTATCTGCCAGGCGATAACACAATGGGACAGGTAGACCTGGATATTTATCTCGATGAAGCATAAATAATCGTTATTGAAGTGAATAAGGAACACATTTCCGTGATGCAAGTATCATGTCCTTAGGATGATATAACGTTCAGAATCCTCGTTAATTTTTTTTTGTTTCTGGATCTACGTTTAACATTATCGAGCACTGTACGCTATTAAGTGTTTTGATTATTTTAATGACTCGTTGATTGCCCTGTGGTCCAGGAAAAGTTCCACATTATAATTAACACATTTGTTTAACTAGTAGTATGAGGATTTTCCGTCAAAGGATGGGAGTTGACCGAAATTGCTGCACATGAAAACTGATGTATGTTTCGTCAACATCCATTGGAGAGACATTATTATCATGTCCACCGATAATGTGCATATCTCATCCCAGATAATAATCTCTAGAATATATATTTATCGCGCAATTGTTCAGGGGACATTACATCGTTATTACATCGAACAAAACCTTGATATGTATGTGATTTAACACCTCGTTGCTTCATCTCTCTGGTAAGTTGGTATGTCCGATATAGCACAACCATATCATTTTTCAGGAACATGTGTATTGTCAGTGTCGTTTAACCGAACCCGCCTAGCCCATTAAGATAAACAGCTGTATGACTAGCAATAGGGTCATATACAGCTGGTGATGAGGATGCATGCCACAACTGTGCGTTCCTATACGATTTAGACAGTGGCAAAATATCTGTCGATTCCAAATAATCAAGTATCATCTCATTATTGACTCGTTGACTACACAACCAAACATTATCGTTCACGGAGGTATCTCCTGCCCATATATTTGGGAACTCTTAAGGCAACTAAAAAGCGCAAGATCAAATTATAAGGACGTTATGCAGGGTTTGGCAAAGTATCAACGGCGTATAGTGTCTGTAAACATGCACAGAAACGATAAAATAATAGTTCCATTAGTAAGAGCAGCAGCCAAATATTTCGGTGATCTCCCAGATTCTATTCAGAAAGGGGAGGGTAGATATGATAATCAATTCAACCTTGCCAGATACATATTATCAGCGAATAAAATTTAATTGTGCCCAACAAAAATAAAAAACAACCATCCAATAGCAATGAACTAATCTTTATCAGAAATAATGCGGCTCGTGATACCTATATTTTGTATTTTACCATGTGATTTTGTAACAAACACATTCTTTTTATTATAACGAAATACCAAATATGAATAGGATCCTTTCTTTGAGCGATTAAATAATGAAATCGTCGTCTTACACAGGCGGAAGTGGAAGCAGCGTCGAGAGTATTATACAACTGAAAGAACAACTTAATTCCCCAAATTATCATGGATGTATTTAAAACGATCCAAGAACAACATTCCGCTGAACATTGACGCTAGGAGGGGAATAAAATCATTCAAAATTAATCCAAATAATTATGGTCGTATTTCTTGGAGATGTGAAAACCTCACACATTTACCCGTTCGCTCCCCTTGCTATCGCATTGAGAAAATCCGGTCAACGTTTTATTTTAAATAAGAAGACAGAACAAACCCTTTTTAAATGAAGACATTTAAATAAATGTATGCGTGATCGTGAAATATGCGGTGCCCATTTACTGTAAAAATAGAATCATTAGCTAACAAGTGTGGGAAAGCTGTGACACAGGATACCTATGATTGGAATATCGTGTGTGTAGTAGTAGTTACATGGTTGGAACGTTGTTGCCCTGATAGTGGAATTGGACTATTGTTTGACCTACTGAGCTGCCGCAAAATAAGTTATTGAGTGCATCAAAGTAGTCGCAGTTGTTAACGCTGGCTGATCGAGGAGCTAACTAGGGTGATAACAAACAAATCATTTATTAACATTTTTGTCCCCTTTTCTATTCTTGGAACAACGCGTATCTTTATTACACGACCTGATAGAGAGTATCTAGTTCTCGTGTCCAAAAGATAACTATATTTATATGAAGCGAAATATTAAACGGACCAACGAGGTGTTATACGTTCAAAAATATATTTGATTGACGGAAACAATATTAATCAGTAGGAGCTCTGAGGTAAAGTAGCAAAGAATATAACCTTGGGCTGCTTGTTTTGTCTTTTCAAGGTCTGCGTGATGGCTTCCATCGCCCAAGTGAGCGATTAAATTGACCAAAATTGTGAAGATTATCACGACAAGACGAGTTGGATATATGTGCGTTCAACCCCTTTTGGGACGTTATTGTGTTTGAGTATCGTTGATGTGTCCGAAATCTTCTCCGCAGCAGTGACGATAGCAGGAAAAAAAGGGCATATTTATTTTTTCAATCGAAGCCATATTATGGTAGTTTGAATGTTAGCAGAGCGGCTTCGTTGACATTAAACTATTAGAGAAACTGGTTATTGTACAAGCCTCCCACTTCCGGGTCCGAACGCTGCTGAGTACCATCATAAACTTTCACAAATTCGAATGATTGCGTTACTGTAAATAACACTGATTGCTGCAACAAGTCAGGGTCAGCGACTACGGCATTTAGGTGTACTAATGTTTTCCCTGTCAAGGGTCATCTTTCGGGTATTCGAGCTCGTACTGCCTTAATCGATTTTGTAATTATCTCTACATGCGTTTGTGTGCGAGCTAGATGTCATCAGTGAGTCGTCGTTTCGCTGTAGCGATTATATAATCTTCGTCGACGGCGTCCCATACACTAAATATGATATGATCTATATACACCCATGTAGTGCTCACTCTACTGTCTGTGACCCTAACCATGGTAATGCCAGAGATCTTTTGTACACCTTTCCATACATCGCTGGGGCTGCATACTCGTCAGGGATTGGTGCTTGAAGAGGGTTTGGTGCTGGGCTGCCACTTTCTAACACAGTTGGAATCATTGATTGATAGATATATACGGCATAATCGGATGTGGATATTTCTAACGCAACGAATAACGTCAACTCGTGTACTTTTATTGCAATTACTTTTATTACTTTTATTGTAATTTTAGATTCTGGACCCTCTGACGAATTTATTTCGAAGTTGAAATTCATGCTTCTTTTGTTCGAGTTGATAACTGCCTGTATGAATTCCAACGACATGCCAGTTAGGAGTTCCTTCCAATGTATTTACAGACGCAAATACTAGTGAGTTAGTATAATAGATAATCCATAAAATATTATTGATCTAATATTAGGCAAATTAATATACACATCAATTGTGCCAGTACTATTTCAATGACAAACCGTTCGGTGCTCTTATCGGTGTAGGAAACCTAATATCAAATTCTGATTGCGTTGACACTGCGGATATCATTGTAGACGGTGATGTATACGTCGCTACTTGTTCTAATATTACTCGAATTCAACCGTCTGCCATTTCTTATTTAATACCCGTGACTCTAATTCACGTCTTCACCCGGCTAATAGTCGTATAAGCACTGAGGGAAGCGTCCTAATGGGGTCATCGTACAATTTAGTCACCATATAAAATTCGCAGTCAGTAAATATACCGTCATTAAATGCTATCAGCCATGATAAATTGGCGCATGTTTTGCGGTCGAAAGCAACTATGTGTACTCATGTAATTCATCGGTCGAACATAATAATTTATTGGCTATGATATTGGCGATATCAGCAACTCCTGTAATAACAAACATGCAGACTCCCATCACTGGGGTTATCACATTGGTTGCTGATAATGAACCGATTAAGTCATCGTTCTAGCAACTACCCAGCTAACAATTCCACGTTGCTACAACGTTGCAGCAATGTTGTAGTAAGGTTGTGGCAACGTTGTCAAATGATGTTGTGGTAATGTGATTTGGTGAACAAGTGGGAACGTTGCTTAAACGTTGTTGTCTAATGTTATCAAATAACCTTCCTACAACATTCTTGCAACATTCAAATCCTCTCTGGAAATCTGATTAAACCGGCTTGTGTTTCTGAAACACATATTCCGCACTTTTGGCAAGAATGTCAAACAAAACGACATTTTCAAAAAAAATTCAACATTACCATCCAGCTAGGAGGCGCGATAGCAGGAATGTCAAAACTGTCATTGTGGCAGTATTAAGTGTCTATTCTGCACCATTTTTATTCATGACAAACCAAACATCACCAGTCATTTGACCATAATAATAATACTAATAAGAATAGCACTCTGCATTCGTTGATGCGTGACATCTCTCACAAATCAGTTCAAAGTTGCACATATAATAATTTACTCTTCACAATACATAATTTTTATTTATCATTTCATGCGCTTAAAAATAATCTTAGATAAACAAAAGTAATAATACTAATTTAATAAAAATTCATAAGTCCATTCTGAAGTTTGCAATGAGTTTCAGTGCAGGTGTTCTAACACGGTGTATGTGCAAACTCTGCTTTCTGTTCATTGTATGAAATCCTCTTTCTATGTAGTTTTTTCCAACAGACTTTGCAGCAGCACCATTCATTAGATTTAAAATGGACAAGTGAGTTCACCAAGTAGGCAGGGGTTTGGGGAGATCTACTCAATGGCGATAGATAAAAAACATTAGGTAACAGGGTGTAAAGTGAAAGTAGATGGGTAAACCACACTGCATTTTCCTGATAAGGAATCCCCTCAATCTGCAGACTGAAGGTTCAAACATTTGTTTTTAAAAGACAAAAATGAAAAAGGAAACAATACAACATATATTTTAATATCATTTTTTTCTTCTAGATTTAATTAAGATTAGCACTCAGAATTAGTCTCCTCCTGCACTATCTCTTTTTACTTCTGCTCTGGGACCTGCAAATTCAAATATAATTTAAAAGTCACATATCATCTCAGCACCACTTACATATGCAGAAGTCACATTAACTGGCATTATTAAACTTTATGAAACTTTCTTCACTGCACATGTGTTTCCAATATTATTGGTAAGCCAAGTAACAAGATAGCATTGTACTTATGTGTCATTTCATGTAAGAGGATCGTTAAATCAATTGAGCAAAGTCGAATTTATTTTGTCCAAATATTACATGTGAATAAAAATTCCAAGTGGAAGCACTTGTCCTATCATACAAGATGGATGAAAATTGCAGTTAGCTGTACTCCAGCTTTAATAGTCTTGGAAACTATGATAAGCTGATTTTGTTTGCAATTTAGAGATCCATCCACAATGCTTTAAAAAAAGAACTGAATCAAATATTGATGAAATAAGAGTCAAATGGCTAACCTTGTATTGTATCCCTCCACGTTGGTTGCGTGCATATTTAAGGGTCTCCGAGATGGCCTCTTCAATTTCAATTTCTTTCGCTTTGTCATTATTTTTCAAGCAAGCTTCTGCAAGAGAAACACAATATTTTAAAATAAGTTTCACAAGAAAGAATGCATTGCAGTTTTCTAAATGCCAGCAATAATCAATGGAGTATTTATAAAATAGGTACTTTTAAATGTAGTCCCAGGTTCTTTCATATAGATGTAATTGCAATATGCGTGAAGAAACATGTAGTATCTTATCCATTCATGAAAAAATATCTGGTGAGTAATTAAAAATAAATAGACAATTGAAATCAAGCCATACTTACTGATCAAAACTCGGCACATCACAAGGTCTTTAAATGCTTTTTTCTCAAGTCCCATTAGACTATACTTTGACCAGTCTTTTTCTTCGTAGCCGTTTCATCATCCTGCGGACACTATCCCTCATATTCCAACCGCCTAAGGAACTTAAGTAGTATATCTGAAAATAATAATAATAATAATAATAATAATAATAATAATAATAATAATAATGTGACAAAATATGCTTTAATATATTTTTTGTCATGAGTTTGCATGCAAGTTTGTTTGCTCTAACTTGAAACAATTTGCTAACACCAAGTATGCAATACAATGTACTAACATCAAATTATAAACAAATTAACCACCGTGAATCATTTAACTTCATAAATGACATTCACTTTAGGATGTAATTAAAATATCCAGAAAATATGTAATGGTGTATATGTAGTAAAACACCTGTAAATGTTCATCTCTATGCATATTTTGACCTACATCCATGACATTTAATAGCTAACCACAAATCTTATCATGTCACCCCCATGTATGGAATAATAAAAAAAAAATTATTCTTTTTTCACATTTATATAAATCAGCATATTTATACATATGTCTAAACATACATTTATCTGAATCTCACTTGTAATTGAAATCAATTTAAATTACTTGGTATTTTTTATATACATGTATATATCAATTTTGGTCAAGAACAATAAATCTTACGCTCTTGAGCTAAACGCGCCTATTTCGAAATACTAGCCTAACGGACGGCATTTTATCATGGTAACATATCCTATTCTCGATATTTTTCGTTCAAAAAATGTACTAGTGTAACAATATAATTTACTTAACACGAGTCGGATAAATTTTCACAAGATGAACATGCTGGTTTATATACATGTATCCCATTTTCTTTGCTTGAAAATACGATTGAGCCTTTGAGGCCTTGGCAGTGCCTCGCGCCTAGCTCGCAGCAGATTACAAGTGCCTGATTGCATCAGCAGACATCGACCAATAAAAAAAGAACCACATTATTTTCTGCATCTAAATATGTGAATATACGTTAACTATTTAACTATTTAATGTTCTTACCTTGGTGGTTCAAAATAGCGGGAAACTGGAGATTCATCTCTGGCCTCAATTGACCTATCTTCTGTTGTCAATCATTCGGCCGGTACAGGATGAGCTAGTCTTTGGTTCGTATATACGTAAAATATTGTTAAGGCAATGGCAATCCCTCGTGTTTGTAATAAAGAAAAGCTGCCGAGTAAAATGTTTTCCTACAAAAATTGCAACCTCCTTTTAGTTATTAGTTTTGAAAATAAAAATGGATGAACTACGAAACTAGGAGTGTTCTCTTTGATAATGTAACGTTTACCACAACATTGGTACAACGTTGTAAAAACGTTATATAATTATAATTATATAATTTCTTTGGAATAAATATGTTAATTCTTGTCCATATTATTAGGATCGATGCAATTACATGCCATTTGTAATTTACTATATTTAATTTCATTTTCATGTGTAACGTTTTAGCAACGTTGCCAAAACGTACTTTTCCCACGTAAGCAAAACACAACCATATAACAACGTTGTGAAAACGTTATGTGTTAGCTGGGTAAGACTTATGCAGCTTAGACAAAAATGTTAACAACCACAACACGTCTACGTTTTTTTTTTTTTGTTTGTTTGCGTATACGCGTATATCATATCGCACAGCGGTCACTGCTAATCAAAGGTTTGATGGAACATGTAAACGGAATGGTAGTACATTGACTAGGATGATCAGGGGGTGGGTAATATATGGAGTGACATCACTCTAAGTATTTATCCTATCAGTATTAACTACGTAACCAATGGAGGCACTGGTGCTACGAATTCTAGACACTACCAGCAAGTGATTGTTTCTAATGTTTGATCAGTTTGTTTCAGTATGTGTTTTTTCAGTACTTTGTTTTAATACGATTGACATTGTCCCAGAAAATAAATTGATTGAATGGTGGCATGGATAGAGGAAAACTATCCTAACTTTTCAACACTAAACAAGGAGAGCCTGTACACGCCAGTAACCTCAGCGAAACGTTGTAAACTAAAAATATAAGCTGGTCTAACATCATACAATCCTTCATTAAAGGACATTAACGTTGTCTTTATCACATTGTCACTGCTGTCTACGTATTACATTTGTTTCAACGTAGTTTCAAGAGTCTGGTTCTCACACATTAACAATTATATTGCCACTAATGTCGACTTCAATTTTTGGCAATTTCATTTATGATAGCTGTGATAGGTACACTAGGATATTCATCATCAGTGAATATTGGAATAATATCAGATGTGGTCCCAGTAATTTGTCGGATACTATCAAAGAGTTTAACATTATATATCATTAGCCATCCCGTGTTGGTGCTGAAAAATGACGACTTCATCTCGCTTAAGCTCAGCAAAGCTCGAAATATTAGAAACTTCATCTTTAGTGGCATGTTTTAACAAACGCCTATCACCGTGACTAAGGGTTCTAACCATCCGACATTTAGAAATAAAAGACAACGTGGAATATCAGATCGCTCAGATGCACTGCATTTTACTGCGATATTTTAAATATGCTAGCTGGGGATGAGCCCATACGAAACAAAATAAACAATACAATGTGGATAGCATAGACAACAGGACTACGAGTCCAGATTACAGGACTACGAGTCCAGATTACAGGACTACGAGTCCAGATTATTTATAATAGTTTCCACACGATTTGGTTTGAACAAGCAATGTTTAATCTACAAGAAGCTTCGAGTGAATATTTGCGTGTTGGTGTTTCATTTTCCAAGGAAACTTTCTATCCCGACCTGACCATAAAGATGGAGTTCCTGTCAATCTTAGGCACCACCCACCCTTTGTTTGTGAAAGGTTTCTTATGCGTACCATGCAGCTTACTTCAATTACATACGTTCAGTTGCTATACCAATAGTAGTGATTGCTGTAACCATATACTCTCGTGAACTATATTAAAGAAGTTGACGTCTATCCCAGGTTCTTAAACCTCTCATTTTTACTGGGAAGAATATGTTTTAATACCGTGCCATGGAGCTTTCTTTAATCCCATTCCAGCAAAAATTCCACTTGCGAAAAGGTCAGCATATTATGCAAAAGAAGGGGCTGCTTCAGCAAATAATCCTTGTCCAAGACGTGGAACTTTACCTGAAGTTTCTTTTAGGTCATTAATATCGGTTTTGGAAAGATCATGCCGTAGAGCAAACGCTGATGATTTAACGTCATTGGAGTCTTTTTTGTTCACCTTCGGTTAGTGACATTTTTTTAGTGTAACACCGAGGATATCAGTGCCATTGTTAATCCTGAATTTTGTTTCGCTGCCAATTAACGCCTTTTATTCTGACTAGTGGTCAGAATAACATGATGATACGACACTATGTTAAGTCCCATGAACGTCATCAGCTGATGATACGCACGCACGTGCAACATGATTATTATCAAAATCCATACAATATCCTCAGAATGTTCTTGATGCCCATGTATACTTAATGAAACTTCACTAACACCTAGTTTGTAAAATTTCATGGGACTGCCTGTTTGTCACTTTACTTGTAAGTCTGTTGCTATTATATTTTGGAAAGCATCAAAACAATAAATAGGGGCAGAGACACCCTGATGCGATGTTATTTGAAACTCAAATGAACTAGAAGTTGTACTCTGAACACTATCTGAGGTCATCATCAACCACGACGTCGTTCACTTACCACCTTGGTAGATCAAAGATAACATTCGTTATTCTTCTGACAGCGACGGTATCCTTGTTGGCATCCAAAACGAAGAATTTTCAGCAGCACCATTCCATGAAGTGCCAGAGTTGCAGCTGGATCAACTCCTTCACCATGCAAGATAGCATCATTTTCCGTGCCTTTCCGCACAAGTACTACTGTGTGTTTCGTCCCGAAGATTTATTTCTAACATTTATGCAGAAACCAAATATATGTGACGTTGTTATTGGTCAGACAAATTTCACCTGAGCCTTAATTTCACTTTGCGAGCTGCGAATACAATGCATACATTCAGTTCTAGCTGACAAGCACATCCTACACCGCTGTTTTATGTAATTTACTGTCATATTTAGGCGGACACCGTACTATGTATTAAAGCCACAATTTCTTAATTAACAAGCCCACCTAGTTGAGCACAGTATGGAATATTATCCGTTTCAACAAGGCTACCCTAAACTTCAATGCATGCCAGTTTGGATAAAAAATATCTACTTCTGTCCTGTACGTGTAGTTCTCTTCGTCCACGTTAGTCTGGTCATCGTGCTTTATACGATGACTATTTATAATTAGCTATCGATTCATCGTTAAAGCCTGGAGCATTCATGTCAAATGAGGGATCAGATACACGCCTAAACATTGTACAATTAATTAATGATCGTCTAACACGAAGACCACTTCCTGCTACAAGGTTTGCCACTATATTTTTTCCTCCAATTATGACAGTGGTACGGGTGCACCACCTAATTATTTCAATAAATCATTTAAGGCTTGAATTTTTATTTTACTACAACTTGTTAATATAATTACAGTGCTTGGAAGTATTCATGTATGTGGTTTCTGTCTGGATATGAATCGTTTTGTATTTCCTTGACTTCCCTGGCAACATCGACATTACTAATATCTTTATCATGAACAAAATCAATATTTTCAGTCCTAATTGCTATACAAACGGTATCGCGTTTGGTGGCATTAGGCATATATCCTAAATAACATCACCGAGTCCATCTTCGTAGATCATCGTACTATACATAGATAATCGTGAATGTATTACATGAAACAGAGTATGTCGACGTTGAGTATTGGTTATTCTCGTTATTTTCCCTCTGAGTGATCTAATTGTGACCAATCATTGTAATAATCGTCGGCAATTTCATCGATACCTTGAATGAATGTATGTTAAATTAAAGTGAACTGGCCAGGAAGGGTCATTATTCACGGTTTAATCTTTCAAAAGAAAGTTATTTAACTTTTCCCGTGGGTTAAGGTATGGTGCCACATTTCCATCTCCACGGGCGTTTATTCACACATAGTGTGCTATTTAATTTGGTCGTCATGTCGCGCCCCTATTGAGGGTCTATATACATGAATGTAGGACCTGGGTGAGTGGGAATGGATCAAACACGCACTCAACCCTATCAACCAATCAGAAGGAGTGTACTAGAGGTGCAATGGCACCAAATAATGACTGGTGAAAAATGGTTTTCACGTCTCGTCATTTTGAGGGTTTCTGGTTGCGAGAAAGGAGGAAAAGATCCGATAAGGCAGCCAATGTATGTCGACAGCCTTGAAACACCCTAGCCATACTTATTTCAAATCAGGTCCAGTTTCACTAATGGACGGAAAATATACCAATAATGTGTAAGCCACCTGAGTAATTAAATTAATTTTTGTGTAGTTTAAGCTTTTTTCTAACTCCTAACATACTAATGTTTCAAGTACCCAGTGTACGTATTGTAAATCCCTAACAATTTTAATTCTAGAATGTCTGTGCGACATATGTGAGTTGGTCACTGTTAGGTTATACCTGATTGTGAATTTTGATTGGCGGTGTTCGAAATTGATCAAGTTTTCTCAAAATAAGCTTGTCAACTAGAGATTTCGTACCAAATGATAGCTCTATAACGGCTAAATGGCCGTAGCCCTTAGAAGGGCTTTTAGATGGAGGGTTACATTATGGTAACCAGTCTTCCCTCATTCTGGTTTGTTTGCTCCGGTGTCCTCCTGTCCTCACTTGATCCTTGGGCCTCCCTTAATCTTGATTTTCAGCACCGACATCCTCCTCCCTTCTGTGTATCTAGATCTAAAATTGTCCCTATCAATTTGGAAATACTCTGTGCTGTTGTTACAAAAGTGTAGACAGTCCCATGTGACAACCTATTAATGCGGATGTACTAGTCCCGCATTCCTGACGGTTCGAGGTTCGATACCACCTTGTATTTCCGGTTTAGTTTTTAGGAGAATACTGACTAATTGGTATTTGAATGCAGCATTGTGCCACTGGGTCTGATGGTCTTGGTGTTTTATGTATATGGAAAAAAGTTAAAAATAGATATAGAGGAGTGTTAATTCCTAGATGATGGTATCCATAGTCCACCCTTTTGTTTTTGTACTGATGTTATTTTCTTAAATACTTGAACGTTTATTTCTATATCTTTTGTTATCCAAGATGCTTCATCTAATTATATTTGGTTGTTTTAAGTGTGTAGCCCGTCAAATGAATGGTCAATGAACCCATGTGATCTCATTGTGAGGCTACAATTTACTTCTTAAGGTTGTTATAAATTTCAGAATTAGTATGTTATTTAGGTGTTTATTATCCCGTCACATGATTGGTCAATGAACTCATGTGACCTCATTGTGGGACTACAATTTACTTTTTAAGGTTGTTATAAATTTCAGAATTAGTTTGTTATTTAGGTGTTGTAGTAACCCGTCGAATGATTGGTCAATGAACCTATGTGGCCTCATTGTGGGGCTACATATTTCTCCTTAAGGTTGTTATACATGTTAGAAGTTTCAATTTATTTAGGTGAATATGCGATGTTTTAATATTTTTTCAATTAGCCCAGTTGTTTTAAACAGTTCAATTATATTTTTTAATGTTCCTTGAGGGTTAGTGTTAGTTAATTGGATTACTTCTGGGTATCTACTTGGTGCGGCTATGTTTAGTTGGTTGGATCTAAATTTGTCCCTTTCCTTTTTGGTTTTTGTACAATTGTTTAAGCTATGGTGTAAATCTTCTGGGGTGTTACAATTGTGGCAATTAATATTATGTTGGAAGGGTCCTATGTATCTTCCAATGCTGTTTGCCAGTTTGGATTTGTCCTATTATCGTTCTCTTTATTTTAGATTGTTGATAACCTGTGCATCTGGGTGGTTCTATTACTCTACTAACTTCCTTAATGATGTTGTGTAATATTCTCCCTTGTTTATTTATGCACTAATCGGTTTGCATTTTTTATTAATCATTGTGTTAATTAAACTATATAGTTTAGTTTGGCTATATTTAAATGGATTGTAATTAGGTTCGTCGAGTTTGTTTTTAGCAAGTTGGTCTGCTAACTCATTACCTTTGATGTCAATGTGGGATGGAATCCACATAATTTCTACTACTAGTTTATATGAATGTAGGGTTTTCAGTATTAGGTTAATTTGTTTTAAGAAATTGTATCTAGCTTTTGTGGTGTTATTTTGGATTGAGGTTAGGACGCGTAGAGAGTCGCTAATAATCACAGTCTTTTTTGGTTTATGTTCCTCAATCCCGTTTAATTCTTCTAGGATGTCCCAAATTGCAGCTGTATAAATGGAGCAGTGGTTGGGTAAACGTCTGTCCATTCGAATTTTATATTCTGGTATGACCATTGCAGCAGCTGTTTTTAAAGGATTTGTTTTTTGTTAGCCATCCGTGTAAATGTTTGAAAATTTTGATATTGATTATTTAATATTTCTAATGCTACTGTTTTTTAAATAGTTTTGTTGGTTTTCCTTGTTTCCTTTATCTAATAGGGAGATATTTACTTTCGTTCGTACATTGCTCCAATGTTCTTTCTCGTAAGTTATGTTGTTTTCGACTTGGAATATGTCTATTGGAAGTTTAGTTTTTAATTCATGAATTAATGTTCCCTTTTATTGGTGTTTTTGAGAGTTTTCCTAAAGGGGGTATTGCATTTGATGATATCCAGGTATGTGGGGTGCGTTTGTCATGGGTCGACAGTCTGGCTGCATATTTTAGGATGAGTTCCTGCCTTCTAAGATGTAATTGCAGTTCCTCTGTTAAAACCTGTCGATGTTGATGGCAATGCGCCGGTACCAATGGGTAGGGTTTTCTCTGTATTGTATTTAATTTGTTTAAGTCACGTTTGGGTGCCGTGGTGTATACTTGGCACCCATAGTCAAGTTTAGATCTTATTAATGCCCTATAGAGTGTTAAAATAGTTTCTCGGTTGTCACCCCACTGAGTGCTTTTGAGGCTTCTTAATAGATTTAAGTCCTGGTTGCATCATTTTACTAGTTCATCTATATGATGCGCCTATGTTAGGTGTTCATCAAAGTACATACCCAAAAATTTAGCTACTTTTACGAATGTTATTTCTTTATTTTGTATTGTTTATTTGGAATATTATTTGAATTTCTTACGTTGAGTGAAAAGTACAGCTACCGTGTTTTGGTACGATAGTTTGAAGCCCCATTTATCAGCCCATTTTCCTATATTATTTAAGCTGGTTTGAAGTTCAGCCATATGTTGGTGGTTGGAGGGGCTGCCTGCTCTCCATAGGCCACTATCATCAGCAAATTGTGATAATCCAAGTTTAGGTGATGCCAAATTTGTGTCAAGGTCATTTATCAATAGATTAAAATGGGGGTGGCTGAGAACACTCCTTTGTGGAGTTCCATTTTCAAGAGTGTGTTCCTCAGAGTAGGTTGCCCCTACCCTAATTATAATTTTGCGGTCGGGCAGGAAATTTTCTATAAAGTTGAACATACAACCCGTAATGCCGTAATGATTTAATTTGGCTATACGGTCTTTGGTCCGTACAAGGTCGAATGCTTTTTCCAGATCAATAAATATTGCAATTAAGTTTCTATCCGCTTTTCTTACAGAGTTGAATGCCGGTTTGATAGCGGTTTCTAATCTTATTAAATGATCCGTAGTGGATAGCATTTTATTATTGAGTTAACCAAGTTAATGCGTAGGTTTTGTATATTACATACCCTATTTGGTCTTCCCCAGGTGAAGTTTCTTTTTTTGGTTTTAAGTGCCTGTTCTCATTCACATACTGTTATATCTGCATTTAGATGTGATAGTTTGGGTCCCAGGTCTTTAAATAGTTCCTTGAATTTAATTTCAGTTTTAGCCCTGTGATTTTGAAATTCCTTGGTGTGGTTGTTATTACTGCTCATGTTTTTAAGTGTTGGGATACAGATTCAGCTTTTACCTTTTTGATAGTAGTGTTGTTTATTTTGGGGGTGCTATTGGTGTGCTTCCACCTTATAGTTCTAATTTGATCCCACACCTATTTGGACTTAGTTGTAAAATTTATACTACTGCAGTACTTTTGCCAAATTTTTATTTTGTGACTGCTTAATTAAGTATTTAAGCAAGTTATCCTGATTTTTATACTCTAAGAAGTGAGTAGTGTTATTCGTTCTTTTAAATTTATTTAAAGCTCTAATTTTTTGGTTAATTTAATTTCCTCATTCCACCACGGTACACTTGGCTTTCTTGTTTTGCCGCTAGTTTTAGGTATACTGCTGGTGGCTGCCCGAGTTATGATCTTAATTATGTTATCACAATCGATATATATATGTCATCTGATTATATATCTTGCATATTTTTATTAATTATTATTTCTTCAAAATATTCCCAAATCAGCTTTAGCATAATTCTACCTGGGGATTTTGTTATTTGATTCAAATTGTGCTGCCATTTGCAGGGTGGTGATAATGGGGAAGTGGTCGCTCCCCATGGGGTCGGATTGATTCACTACCCACTCCGCCACCTGTGCCAATCTGGGTGTGCACAAGGTGAGGTCAATGGCGGATAGGGTGCCGGATTGAGTCTGGTTTTGGCACCATCATTGAGTATAGTTAGGGTGGATTCAGTGGCCCATGTCTCCACCCACTTACCCCTTCCATGCGTCCCTTTATCTCCCCCCCACCTCAAGCTCATTGTGGGCGTTGAAATCTCCGCACATGATCGTAAGCTCGGATTTAATGCATTTGCTTAAATTTTTTAGTGCTAATTGATGGTTTAATTTAGTATTTCTTCCTGGGTCATAAACATTGAAGATTTGCAATTCACTTTTTCCTGTGCTAACTAATAGAGATTGCATTTGTATTAGTGAATTGCTGATATCCCTAGATGTTATGGGTATTACAGTTGCAGATGGTAAGATGTTATTTATAAATATGGGTAATCCACTACCCCGGCTTTCCGTTCTATATTGGAAATAACCTGGGGAGTAGCCTTGCATAGATGGCAATGTTTTCGAGTTTGTAGAAAGTTTAGTTTCTTGAATGCATAGTATCTCAGGTGTGTGCAGTGTATTTTATGATTTGAGTCCTAATTCATTAATGTGTCCTGACAGATTCCTTGCATTCCATGCCATATAGTAACGTTCCCTTGTGGGGTATTAGCCATTTTCATTGGGTTTGTTTACTGTAATTAGGTTTTCTAGATGAGTTGTGACATTTGTTATTGATAGCTGGATATTTATCTTGATATTTGGGTCTTTTAGTTCCAGCTTGTCAATTAGTCTGTCCATTTTAGTGAAGACTTCACTTAGTTCTAGAATTATGTCAGCCTGACTGGTTTTGTCGTTATTGTTCTTGTTGTTTGTCCTACTTTTCCCTTGTGGGGCTATTTTATTAATTGAGTGGACTTTAATGGGTTCTTTACTTTTGCATATGTTTTTGTTTTTTGCAGTGCAGTGTAGCTGTTTTGTAATCTAGATGTAACGAGTTCATGATCCCTACTATGATGTGTTCAATCGCTGAAGCCGGGCAGTCTTGGAATTGGGGTAAGTGGGGGCCCCTGCAGTGTGTGCATTTTGGGTTTTGTCTATTGCATTTCCCCCTATGTTCTCCGCCAAAAATTTATTGCTTTTAGCTGGAAATTTGCATTTAGATTTGTAAGTGTTGACACTTTGTGCAGAATATAGGTTTGTTTATGTACTGTTCAATTCGGCACAAAGTTCCTGATTTCCCTAGCTCGATTAGTGTTGGTAGGGGTGTCGAGGTTTCCAATCTGGTGACGTTGGTTACCTTTTTCCTCTGTTTTCTATTTGATAGTTTTTATTTATACTGTTTCCTCCCTCTTTTAATTGATTGTTATTTCATCATTGGTGAGTTGGCCTAGTTGGCCCGTTAGTTTGAGTACCGATTTGTACTTAATGGGTTGCGGTATTCTGGTGGTTGTTGTGGTTTAATGGTCCTTTTTTATGGTAATCAGTTTAGGGTGGGTGGGTGTAGTCCTGGTTTTATGATGTTGTTCAACTTTGACTGGCATCTCGCACAGTTTTTCGCTTTCCATATACTTAGCTACTTGGCTGCTAGTACTGCAATGTATTATTATGTAATTCTTATTGGGTCTAATTATTTTACTTTGGCCCGGGTGGATTTTAGTTAGGGCTCTTGCAATGCTATTGGTAGATAGATTGATGAATTGAGTGTTTTTTGCTTTTAATATACAACGTCAATTCTAGCCTGTGGTATGTGTGGGCCATGATTTTCCTCTTTGCTATTGGGTCAGCATTATCGTTATTTGGCTCTATTTGTGGGGTGGGTGTATTATTTGTTTTCATAGTAGGGATTGCCTCTGTGTGTGTGAGAGAGAGAGAGAGAGAGAGACAGAGACAGAGACAGAGAAAGATGTCCATTGATGTGGGGCGAAGTGTCCATGGGCCGAAACGGCCATTGAGGGCAACGTCCATTGATTTGTTATTGACCTCTGGCGTCTTGACCATTTCCTGTGGAGACTTTGTTATCACCGTGAACATATGGCTCGCTTTAGTTTCTTTCGGCCTGTGTGTAACTGGGCTTGCTATATACGTTAATCCCTACCGTGTTCTTAATTGGCGAGGTGGCCATTATTTGCTAATTGGGGGTGGGAGAATTAATTATGCTGGATTCGCCATGTATTAGTGTGGCGGTTAGTGTTTCCTCTATCATACTGTGGTCAAACAGACTGAACTCAATGGGATATAGCGGGTTGAGTTATTCCGCTGCTTTCCTAATTAAATTATTATCTGGGCTTGCATGTACATTGAGCTTTGTTTGCTGTACCCCCTTTGTTGTTTGAAAATTGTTTGTAATTATTTGTCCTATCTTAATTTCGTTTCTCAAAGTTGAGTTGAGTTTTTCAGCCTGTTTCCTATTATGATTGCCATTCCAGCTAAGGCGGCTTCTAACATGGAAATGTTTCTTTAGTGATTTGGAATCTATTTTGTTTGGTTCAATTTTGAATAAAGGAATACTGGATATTTCCTTAGATATGAAATTGAGTATTTATGTGCAAAATGCTTATCTAGAAGTAACGGTTATTATAATTTGCTAAATTTGTGAACTAGATATGAATTGAGTTATGTTATTAGAGATAGTTAATTTGCTTGAATTATTAATACACTATTGCAGGCTTCGACTCAGATGTCGTATGGAATACAACGTGTTTCAAAGGCAACCCAAGAGTTTGCTAGTGTGAGTCCTAGTCTTGTGAAGTACAATAATTGGCAAATTATATTTTTAGTACAGAGCGGTAGTAGTTATAGAAAAAGTGGTAAATCTAAGAAATATGTTATAACAGCACAGAGTTGTAATTCCCGACGGTTTAACAATGGTACCTGATTTACTTAAAAGTAGATATTTTATAACAGCACAGAGTTGTAATTCCCGACGGTTTAACAATGGTACCTCATTTACTTAAAAGTAGATAGATGAAGGCTTTCGGCTAGGCGGGCTGCTGAAGAGAAGAGTAGATTTGATCTGATGGTGATGGCTGGATGAATGGCTGGCTGGATAAGCAGGCTGTATTGAAGTGCGGCTTGGCGGATCCGAAAATAGGAATCAAGTTACAGTTACACGTGGTTGAGGTCCTGAGCGGTCCTATACGCCTTATCTTCGTGATAGTCAGGCTGAGAATGATCGATACCTTACCGATAAACACCAATATCTATAGCAAGACTTGTAAATAATCACTTACGAATTTCTGCTGCCCCATTCATAATATCAGTGGAATTATTACTAACCCTTCGCCCACCAATGTATAATTCTAGCCGATCAACGTCCTTAATGATGTTAATGTCGCACGGGATAACAAAACCACTTCTCCTGGAATTAATCTTACCAGGCATGGAAAAACCATTTCCAGTGGCACTAGTATGAAGATCAATTGTATATAGTAATTCTGGCGATGTTGGTGATGGTTGTCTCTTTTGTCAAAATCGCTCGGTCTTGTGAGATTGGGAAATTTATTTTGATTTTATTATCTTACTCAACAAAATCGTTTCTTTGTTTTCATTTGCGTTTTGAAATATAATTTATCTTTTAAAACACCCTAATATTCAACTCATTCTGGAGTGTTACTCAACACTGTTTTAAGAAGAGTATGCCGTAACGAATATCCCCATGAAGTAATAGCAAATATATTAGCTATGTTTTGTAGATAGCCTTGCGGAGTAAAATAACTCGCTTATAATTCTGGTTTAGATATATCCTCTAGAATATGTTGATCGGCTTGAAGTGCAGCGGGTATTTTGTCGGCGTACTCGATAGCCGTCGTTGTTGCCTCAGCAATCTCTTTACATGATTCGACGATTGGTTTAAAAAAAATCTTCTGTATCTTTTGCAAATTCCACTCGATCATCCAGACGCTGTCGTAGGTGTTGTCTGGCACAATCTCAACCTAATTTTGCTGTACGAGAGTATATATTCAGTGCAGAATCAATCGGATTGATATTGATATAATAATTATTTAATTACAGACCATTTTCCTCACTTTGTTGTATCTCACTACAATAACCACAACAATCCAAGCAATCATTTTTAGGCATTCCTTGACACAGATAAACAATAACAAATTCTGGAGACTGCACTCACTTAACGGGCTTTCCAGGTCGGTAAACCAATGGATTCACTCGGAACGAAGTATGTTAATTTTATTACATAATCAGTACACTTTTGTCCACAGCGAGTGCAGTTTCATATTTTTGATATTGTACATGGGAAGATATCACTTCATATGATTGTAAATGGTCCAAAATAGACCATGAAATTATTGTGAAGTAATCTCTTTACGGATTGGCTGCAATCGTGGAAGAACTATTTAACCCCACCATCATGAATGTTTTGTTTTTATTGAACATTTCTTGCCGCCAAGTTGTGATTCAACTCACGAAAGTGAACTGGGAAATAATGGTCCCGATAATACCAATTTTGTTTCCACAGAGATTTGTTTTGTCATATATAACATATCGATACATAAACATTGGCAAAATACCCAATACAAGAACAATAACAACAATTAAAACTACCGGAACTATTTAAGTTATAACTATGTTGGGATGTCAAATTTGGAAACAAAAATTCGAACAATACTTTTTCCTTACCAGATGCATATTTACACGTAAATATCTGGTCGAACATTTGATTTAGAAACGAACATTTCTTTTTTAAAATAACATATGTCCACATGTAGACTTGTTGTTAACAAACATGCTGGGTCCTAGGACTTTTTCAAAATATTTAAATAGTCGAGAAACACTCGCTTGCAATACAGTAATACTAGAATTGCGACTGATAGGGTGCAGTTTCTATTCCAACAAACAAAAATAAGTCTTGGGCGGCTACCACATTTGTTTCATCGATCAAGGCACTGTACTTCAATCGCCTCACCCCTTAAAAAACAACTTGTATTGTCGAGACGTAAATACAAAAGGAGACCAAAACCGTTAGCTACATTTAGTTTGTGTAGATGGTATTGTTTTTACATTATATATATATATATATATATATATATATATATATATATATATATATATATGCTGAATAACGGCACATAATCCTAGACTTTGTTTTAATTTGTATTTGATCTGATTCTTCGCATCATTCTGGTACTAAAATGCACTTAACCGTGTATATGTTATCGTTATTTTCCGATGCGACCACGGATTTTTGTATTGAAAACCATGCACGGAAGTTAAGATTTCCCAGTCACCAAAATATCTTCCAATAGTATTAATTAATAACTTAATCAACCTCTAGTTGATTGTAAATAGGACAACTGCTTTAATGATAGTTTTCTCGCGACTTGTTCTTGTAAGAATGGATTGAATGATATATATATATATATATATATATATATATATATATATATATATATATATATATATATATATATACAGAGAGAGAGAGGGAGGGAGAGAGAGAGAGAGAGAGAGAGAGAGAGAGAGAGAGAGAGAGAGATAGACATAGATTTAAAAACTGTCAACTGGAAGAAAAATATAGCATGTCGCATTCTCTCTGAGAGACATGGCCCAATAAGTATCAGGTATATAAGTATTCAAATTATAATTTGAATTGTACATACCGGTGCAGCAGTCACTTCTGCCGTATAGTACTATTCTCGCGATATTGTAAACTACTGTCAGGTTTACTCTCCACCATGGTGAAAGTTCCTCACTGGTACGAGTGCACGAAGAAAACCCCATCTCGGTATCAGTTTTTCCATCTAATGCAAGTGATGCAGCATAAGGATAGTAGTATCGAAAACTAGTCGTGCTTTGACTGCCATTACGCCAAACTTCTACCTGGAGACGTAAGAGAATGGCTAAAATATTAGGCTGATAGTATATGAATATGAACTTTTTAGAATAAGATACTCTTATCAAAAACAATTTTAAAGTAATATTTTAAAGTAAGATCAAAGACATATTTCAAAACAAGGAACAAGGAATCATTTATTATTTTTTTTTTAAAAATTCATTGACATTATAAACAGAATAGTGAAAAGTCACTACAGAAAACAATGTTTATTTCCTGCAGTAAATTATTCTGGCATTATCAACTTTTCGAATTATACGATGGAGACAAGAATGTGGGACAAGATGATGATTCATGAAATCATCATTGTTAAATATGAAAACGATTTGTTTTTACCGGAAATTAAATTTATAATGCTATTACATAACTTCGAGTCAAATTTAAGGAATATTTATGAGTCCTCATCTTGCGTTTGGATTCAGATTTAAAATATATTTTGTAAAGATCTTTACAATGAACGATATGAATGCAGGCTCATTGTACTGATGTATCTACCTCATGGTTTGTGTGTGCGATGTGTTTTTCAAACGACAATTACCTTAGTAATGTGCACATAATACTATTTTCTGAACTCACCTCCATACACTCTCACATCACATAAAGTCATTGTGGTGGCATTATCTGGAGTTCTAATTAGTAGGTACCGTCCGACAATCTCGGTTGTACACACAACATCGGTTGATGAATCCAACTGATGGGTAATAGTTTGATTGAAGCAGGTATGAACAATGTCTGAAGGCGGATTAGAAGAATAATTTCCCACCATAACTTCATAACCGGTTAAACTCACTGAAATTTAAATTTATCTTATAACGTCTAAACCATAAACAAAACTGCGATACCATTTTATTTTACAATATTTAACTTTCAAAGAACAATTTCGTGTCAGTATTTTTACACATATGCAAGTGAAACTATCAATCCAAGCTACATGTTTAATTTTAACAAATCAACAAAGCTAATTTACATGACGAGAGTACGCACACACGTTTTGTCCAGTAATACTTGCTTAAGAAATAATCAAATGCTACAGTTATATTTAGTTTTTTACCCATCAATCATTCAGTTATTACGTGTTATTGTTTTAACTATTTATCCCTCTAATCAGTAGCGCATGATCATACTCATTTGGTTAGAATTTTCATATGTTTACGGTAAGGTATGCACGTATGGTATCAATACAAATACAAAATAGAACGCGTGTATATCTCTTTTCTAAGCATCATAGCTTACGAAATACAGCAGTTAAATACAGAGCATCAGAATTTCAGTAAGCTTATGTGTAACCTTGCTCATTGTAGAGCTCATTCTACAATAAAAGATCTTAACTTGTTTGTTGTAGTTGCATTGTTAATGGTGTCAACGTTATAAGGGATTAATATTAGTATCGTTAATATCTTATTTCTAATTAACAAGTCCGTGTATATGAAAAACATGAAGTTGCTCATGAGATTCAAGAATTAAGTGTTTTTATATTGCCTAGCAGCAGAGAGGGTGAACAGACCACGTTTTCAAGCAAAAATAATGCTTCCTACGAAACCTTATTTTAACCAAAAAAAAAAAATAAGTCTCCATTTAGCAAACGGAGACTTTACGATTTTTTAATCAATTTTGGTCGCAACGATGTGGTCATCCACCCTCTCTGCTGCTGGAACTTTCAGTTCTGGTTAACAAAAATAATAAATGATTTCAACCAAATATTTGATCGAGTCCGATACGATATCGTGTCCGAGGATCATGTAAATTTATTGTTACAAATCCATGCGGGGTTGACTGAGCATGACTAAACAAATTTTTAAATTGATTGAAGTCCATATCGGAACACCATGTCTGCCAAATATTTCGTAGCGTATGTGTATCAACGCCGTTAAACACAGCAAGAATATTACAGTTATCTCTGATCACTTTTGGAATCTGAGTGTAGCGTTGAGTGACATATATCACATCAGTGTTTTTGTGACGCCCCCGGGAAAATATTCTAGCTGAGTTTTTTTGATTGTCTAAAATCACATCGTCGTATACGACTAAATTGTTAATACTCCCATCAAGGTCATCCACGGATGGCGCCTCGTCAATATCAGTTATAAAATCAATGGTATTCTCACCTTTAATTTCTGATGCATTCTCGTTAAAATCCTTTAACACTTCATAGCATCGTTGATTATCTACGCTAGGAGCAATTAAATACAACTTATCCCACTTCATCCATCTCATTATTAAATTGAGCAACAATTGGGTCTTGCCGGATCCAGATGGCCCGATTATAATTGCACGGATAGAGTTTGGTAGCGCTGCATGATGCTTAACTGGTTCTCTTATTTTAGTCGCTGAAAAATCAATTATATTCATATCTCTATACATAAATTATGGATCTATGTTGTGTGAAGTGTAAAACGCGTACTAGCACAAATGATGTGACGACGGTTACAACTAAAAATAACAGATCAGCACTAACTGGTAGATGTGCAACATGTGGTATAAAAAAGTTTAGATTTATTTCTACAAAATCAAAGATTTTACAATCCGGAGATGTTTTAAAAAAAAACGAGGAGGTGATATTGCAGCCAAATTGGCAAAGCTCCCTGGAACCCCATGGGCAAAGTACCCCGGAGAAAAGCACCTTCCAGGATATAGCTACTGTGGTCCCGGAACACGATTAGATATCGGACTTGATGATCAAAATCAACCCCGATCCGGCGAGTATCCGATAAACGCTATTGATAAGGCGTGTCATGCTCATGATGTTGCATATAAAAGCAGCAATCTGCAAAACAGGCATCTCGCGGATGTGAAATTAATTCATGCGTTAAATGCTATCCCTGATAAATCTTTTAAAGAAAAGTTGGCTTCGTGGTTGGTAAAATCAGCTATGAAAGGCAAATAGATGATGGGTGCTGGTAATTAATAATATGGAATCAATTTATTATTCCCCAAGAGGATACTGGAGGGGTAAATCAGCAGTCCATAAACTCGCTAGCGCTGCAAAAGTGAAAAAAACTACAGCGGCGGATTGGTTATCCAAACAGGCACTATGGCAAATTTATCTACCACCACCTAAACAAATTCAATTCTCGCATTTTGATGTGACTGCTCCTAATGAAGTTCATCAGGCTGATATATTATTTTTGCCACATGATCGTGGTTACAAATATGCGTTAACCGTAGTTGATATTGCAAGTCGATACAAAGAAGCAGAACCGTTAAAAACAAAATCAGCCACTGAAGTTGCTTCTGCATTTGAAAGGATTTATCGACGAGGTCCTCTGCACTGGCCAAATCTATTGCAGGTTGATCCTGGCAAGGAATTTCAGGGTGCGGTTCTATCTACAATGAAAAATCATAATGTCACCATACGACGAGGGCATACTGCGCTACATCGCGATCAGGCCATTGTCGAACGATTTAATCGGACGATTGCTGAGCGGTTTTTTGGATATCAATGCGCAAAAGAATTCATTCAAGAAAAGCGATCCCGTGAATGGGTCAAAAGGTTACCAGCTGTGATTACTGCGCTGAATAACGAGATTACTCGAACAATCGACATGAAACCTAGGAACGCTATTAAAAAGAAGTCTATACCCGTACAACCAAAAAAAGATTTCCCTAGAAACGCTAGCGTTTCTCAACCAATTCTTGGTAGTAATGTCATTGTAGGTACTTATACGAACCAGGAGAGCTTGAGGGTGGTAAAAAAAGGGCTACTGATCCTATTTGGAGTGTTACTGCACACAAGATATCTAGTATAACACGATCAACTGGTAGACCAGCAATCTATAAACTGGATTCAACTGCTCCTCAGCGAGGATTTACTCGACAACAACTACAGGTAATTCCCGAGGATACTCAATTACCACCGCGGGGTCTTAATTAGCACCCAAGGTGCTGGCACCCCGGCGTCTGTTGCACTCAAGACAAGTCAACATCACATTGTTTCTGACATGACCGAGACTGTTATTTTTTCTGTCTACGGTAAATTGGCGAGGATCTTTATCCGAATACTGCCAACGCATTATACAATTGCAACTCGCGCAGTGATTATTCTGTTGTTGTTTCAGCGTAATTATTAATTTAGCATCAATGTCAAATTCTCGTTGTTTTTTTTTTGTCTTGTTGTTTGTAACCGGAGAGTTTTTTATTAATGATGCTAACATCAACGATGCTTGCATCATCCATTGTGGTGTCATCATCGCCACAAATGATTTCATCATCGCCACTGGCTTCGCCATTAACAATTCTTCGAAGCTGATTTATTCTTCGTACTCTGGATACTGCGAGATAGACTAAATTCGACCATTCGATGCGATTATCTACCATCCAAACAATTGTATCCGATATAGTTAATCCTTGTGAAGAATGTATCGTCGCTGCGTATCCTAGCGTCCATGGGGATTTATTAGCACGCAATGCATTTTCGACGACGCTGATATCAACCAGCACAATATCATTTAACACGAGAATCTGCTTTTCACTCTTCCCTGGAATATCAACTTCAATATTCTGCTTTCGTGTATCCGAAGGCCTATAACACAACGGTACTGGAAGTGTTGCAAATTTTTTTTTATGCGTTTCAAATAACTTCATCTGAAGTGTGTCTCTGACTATTTTTCTACTTGCTACTATCAAATCATTTGGTCTCCACGTTTCCCAGAAATCATTCATGGGAGTTTCTGAAATTATTTCACGCGCTATTTCGCATTGGATTTTATCCGGTTGTAATCTAATCAGTGCTTTGAACTCGCGTAATTGTTCATCAAGTGATCTATGGTCGGTATTAATTTCTTTATAATAGTCTACAGAACCCTTTAGCCATTCATGTGGAGATCCACCGACAAATGGTGGTGGTTGGCCGTGATCACCGCACATGACGACTTTTGTGTTTTTGTTTAACAACCACTCGAGAAATGTTTGTAATACTCTCAACGATACCGTGCATATTTCATCCCAAATTATGATTTCAGGAATGAATTTATCACCCAATCGATCAGGGGTCCATTCATCGCCTTTCCATCGAAAGAAACTATGATAAGTACAGGCATTTACCCCTCGCTGTATCATCTCTCTGGCGAGTCTGTGAGTCGGTGTTAACACAATCATGTTAGAAACGCTAGCGTTTCCACGACGATATAATTCAATTGCACGAGTTGTCTTTCCTGACCCACCACAACCGTTTAAATAAACTGTCTTGTATCTACATATTGGATCAGATACCGGTGGTGCATTAGAAAATTCTGATTGAATCTCATCACATTTTAAGTACTTTTCATCCATGGTAACATCTGCCGATTCACAATACTCATGTAGCGTCTCCTTTTTAAATCTCCAACATCCCCACGCTTCCTCCTGGGATGTGAATTTAGCTACATCTGATTTGTATTTATTGTGTATATACATCGAATCAGTAGCTACTCTAACCGCGGTATTAGGAAATCTATTTATCATCGAAAATAAATTGATAGAAGCATAAGCTAGCATAGAACTTCTCAAATGTGTGTACTGGGAATTATATCCATCACAGTAGGTAACAACCGTACCCAATTTCTCACCATTGGATAGAAAAGCATCCTTACGGGATACAAGTTTTCCCTGTTTCGTTAAATCCGTTACAAGAAAATCGTATTCAGCGACGTCTATGATCAACCGCGAGGAAAATTTTGTATTGTCGTATCTTCCACCCTGGGTAAATTTACCGATTGTTCTTCGTCCAAAATCCTTTGCTTGTTCTTTTTTAATTTCAAATAACTTCTTAGACCAATTCATGATTTTTTCTTCATTTTAAATCTTCGATTTTCCATCAGGGAATTGTTTTCGCAATTCGCTAATTATACGATCTAGATCGGGTTGTGGTAGCCAAACTTCTTTCTGAGCTCGATAGCATATAATAGCTTCGGAAACAATCAACGATATCAGCATGCCACAATCAATCATATATCGTAGTAACACTATTGGCATCCAGGCCTTTTCAGATATATGTCTACCAAGCCAAACATAACTACACGGATGTAACCCTGTAGCGAGTTCAAATGATATCACACGAGCGAATCCGGTTAAATCAAAATCAGGTAATGGCCCATTAATCGCAACACGAGTCATTTCATGCGTGGGGTGTCCAAATCGTTTAAAATAGTTACTACATTCTCCATACCCGAGAAAACTTCCAGGATAACACGCGGATATATCAATTGAAATCATACCGTCACGATGGTATTTTGTATTCCACAGTCCTCCATGACCAAATTCGATGCAACTCAATTTAACGTCCTCGAGAAAATCACTTCGTGTTGGACGCCATGAGTTTTTTTCTCTTGCGAAGTGAGCTACCACTGATGGAATAGTAAAACTATCCGTCAATAGTTTTTCATGGGAACTCTCCGGTGAAAAATCATTAGCGATTTTTCTCATTCTGTTATCTAATTCTTCAACGCGATATAATTCACCATTTGGTCTTACAAATTGATCAAATCCTGATTCGGAACCAGCACTACTAAGTAACCACACTGACACAGGATCATCTTTACACAACGTATGAATAGCATCAAATAATTTCTCTTCATAGAAAACATCCCCGACGAATTCCCCGGAAAATTTCCGAGGGATATATCTTACGGCTCTATCTCGTGGAAATATTGTTACTGCAGGTGTCCACGCGTGTTCGTTATGATCAATAATTTGTATTGGAGCCCCTCGCGATTGATATTTCGGTTCGTATAATACTTCTCCGGTTATTGTTGTTACTGATATTGGGAATTTTAATGATGCTTCTAATTTAGCTATATCAGAAATCTTTGCACCGTGCTGTTTCACTGTCAGTTCCCATTCGGTTATTTTTCCTACGTCGCAGATCAGTTAGTTTATTTCCTCGGGATGCATTTGTGAAGTGTTCCATTACCCGTGTTGCTACACAATTGAGCCTTGACGAAGTTAACGGTGAATATTTCATAGGAGCTAGTTTTGCAATATCGGGTTTATCATTTAACGGATATAATCCATAAGCAATTGCTGTTACGGGATAAGATCTTTCGTAGTATGGTTTGTCAATTCCAGTTAGAATTCCTGGTTTGGAATCTTTACTTACCATGACAGTTTTTTTATCCTTGAGGATTGGTTCAAATTTATCCCTAATAATCCATTTGCCTTCGACTTCGATAATGAATTTTATTCTGAAAAAATACTTCTGATTGGAATTGCTTTGTTGGGAATTGCTTTGCTTGAAATCCTTTGGATTTCCACCTTTGGATTTTCCACCTTTGGATTTCCATCTTTGAATTTCCCCTTTGAATGGAAATTGCTTTGCAATTTTACCAAGGTGTGAAATTATCTCAGCTGCTCTTTTATCGTTCATAGTAGCATCGATGATGGGTACATTGACATCTTCATCAATAATTCGAAATGTCGACCAACAGTATGCTGCACCGTCTCGGTAGAATTCATTAAAACACTCCCTGATTTTACCGAGTATAGTTCTATCACCGATTAGACGTTTTGGTGTATCAGAGACTCTATCGAGATTGAATTTAGTATTTCTCCAAGGCTTAATTTTCGATAATCTTTGGAACTCCTCATCGAGATTGAATTTAGTATTTCTCCAAGGCTTAATTTTGGATAATCTTTGGAATTCTTTCATGGTATAATCAATGAATTTAGTATTTCTCCAAGGCTTAATTTTCGATAATCTGTTGAATTCATCCATGTTATAATTAAAACAAGTATTTAAATAGAAAAATATAGTATAATGAATCACTGCAAGTGGCTAATGATTGGATCAACATCCCCGTGTAACAAATCATGCAGAAGCGAATTCTGTGGGTATCATTTACAAAGCGTTAGGCGAGGAAGTTTTGGCCCTCTCCCATGCCTCCAATGTGGGGTGGGTGTTAGAGGAAAATCGCAGTTATGCCTTGCTTGTGGGGGTAAACGATACAGGGAACTAAAACGCTATTATGACAAACGAATCAATGACTCGTTCAATGACAAAGTCATCAAAACCCCTCAAGATTATATCCAGAGATTTATAATTAAAGCAGATAATAAATTAGACAAGTAGTATTATTATACAAATGAGCCAAGATTTCAGACCTCACCCAGTGCTTGCTAATTACGAAGCCTCTAGTGATGGTGTTGTCAGGCACCGCAGACTAAAAGAACCGGTTGGATATCTGAATAATATGTGGTATTTGATGTTTTCAGCTGGGAGGAAGAAGTATCTCTGTCACAGAGCCATCTATGAAGCATTTTACGGATTAATCGAAGACGGCCTTGTGATTGATCACATAAATGGCGTGAAAACTGATAATTGTCTTGGGAATCTTCAAGCCGTCTCGCAGCGCGATAACCTTTTAAAAAGCAACGCTGGTAGGCACGCAAAACATCCCAAGGGTGTGAAATCGTTTGATTTAGAAAATTTTGAAGAGAGAAGCTTTCAGTCGATAAATGCGGCTGGAAAATATTTCGATATTTGTAGTACTTCAATTCGATTTGTTGCACAAAATTTAATTAAAACTGCTCTGTCTAAAAAAAATGGTCATAAAATAAAATTCGTATACACCTGAAACTATTTAAGGGAGATAAATCCTTTATGGATAAATCCGCCGCATTTACACTCTACCTACTAAGTTCCCTTGTATTATGACGTCAAAGGAATATGTCGCCTGCTATATTACCTGTACTTGACTAGGCGCGCCCACGTGACTGTAATGGAGATATAATGCATGAGTTTTCGATAGAGAATAAAACTTTTTATTGTCGCTTGTGGGCTAAAACTGCATTATTTAAATAGTTGTATTTTTATTTATCTACATATCTCATGTGTGGGGGTGGGTGGACTAGCAGTAAAGCAGACAGCTAACTCGTTCTTTTCAGTACAAAAATTCTTTATAATCTAACGCATTACCTATGTTCGCTCAGCCGGAACGCGAGTGTTTCCTATTCATTGAAGTAGGTGGGCGTGGTTAAAATTCCTTGTATATACAGCTCTTTGTGAATGTATTTTATCTAGAGAATTATAACAGAGTATAAAAACGCTGTTTTATTAAACAACTGTATTATTTTGTTTAAAATATTTCTCATTGTTGCAGCATAAAATTGTCTATTTTAAAAATCTCTTATTGTTAAGTATATCAGAAGATATATATATATTAAAAAATCTCTATTCTGTATGACTATTCCGTGGTGTAATGGTATCGTGTTTGTCTTGTAAAAATAGATCTATCAACTACGTGTTCGGTCCCCATAGCAGATACATTATTTGATGGCGAAACGGAAGATGTTTTTTCTATTAATGGGGGGGGGGGGAGGACGGTCCATGAATTCGATTTCATGGGTTGCCATGTTTGTTTGGTTTACCACGCCCACATCACTACCATCATCGTTCCATTGAATTATAATCCATCCTTAATTAAGTTAATTAAGTACATGTTATGCCTAAAATTTGCCACAACACTCGAGTGGAAATATATATGGCACTGTGCCGTCCATGTTGTGACGTTACCCCAAGCATATCTTCTGGGCGGTCTAAGATCGCGTTTGCCACCTTAGGCCTCCCGCCGGAGATGTATGTTTCGGGTCCCCTTGGGCTTACTTGGATGCGAAGGTACCGAAGGAGTTCCAAAGATGTGTTGTCATATATGTTTTTTTTAATAATTAGAGATACAGTATACTATATTTATAAATAAATATAAATAATGGATATCAATAAAGGGGTATTATTATCTGAAAGTCTCGACGTTGACAAGATTACCTCGGAATATGAAGATATTGAATATCAGTCTAGTAAGGGTCGTTATGTTTTACCCAAGATGTACAGGCTCGTGAAAGGAATTCAAAAATCCATCAATGCTTGTTTGTACGGTAACGACATTAATTTATTCATAACGCTATTTAGCACCGTTGAAGCAATACGTCAAAAGCTTGGCCAAGAATATCAAAAACGAGCTGAAATTGGTTCTAAAGTTCGTGATCTTAGAAAAATGTTAAACGAGGAAAAACCAGTATCTTAACCACGTGGGTGTTACTAAAAAAAAACATAATAGGCTTTCGTAAATAATTTAAATAATTTATTTATTTTTTTAGCGTTTTTTGTAACACTTGTTACACAAGTTACATAGGATTTTCTCCTGAAAGGATACTCATCAGTCTGGACTTGCTCATGCAGTTATGTGCATAATGGATGATCTGGTTGTAGTAGCAAGTAATCACCGCGACGCCTCCATTTTCACGTAGTTGTTCTTGTTGCCGCGTCGTTAACACAAATCGTTCATCGCCATTCTCAGATATTACAATTCTGAAATCCCCAGCGATGTTATTTCTGAAACACTCACGGATAGCGTCGTACAGTTTAACCCTGTCGAAGATGAATACGTTAGATTGATGGTACATTTTTTAATAACTAAGTTATTTAATAACTAAGCTTTTAATTATGATAGTTTTACATTTGAAAATTTAGTTCACAAACAATATATGGTTGGTGAATCGCTTACAACTAAATTAGCCCGAGAGCGGCTAGCAGCAATTAAAAAGTTTATACCGGTTCGAGACAGACTTCGCGAGAAACTTCAACAACGACAACAAGCGCAGACTGACTTTTCTGTGTCAAGTGAACAACTGTTTACTCCGATAACAAGTGCGACCAAAGATGTGAAAACAGCAACTGAACGAGCAATATACGGAGATATTCCTAAGGAAGGCAAGCGACGAGAAGTGCCTGTTCTTGGTGTGCTTGAAAAGATAGCAGCAGAGACCGGACAAACACGCGCAGGGATACAACAGTTATCCAGTGATATAAAAACTCAACGCGAAATTGAAGAACGCGAAGAAGCAGCTGCAGGAAGAGACTATTCACCTGAAAGTATATTTACAATCGCAGCATTAAATAGAATTGAAAAACTCGGTACGGATTACGAATTAGCTGATTTTGCTAGAGAAAATTTTCCAAAGGGTAAGAGAGAGAATTTATTAAAAGACGAGTTTAAAGATTTTATAAGAAACAGAAAGGATTGGGCATCAAAAATATATTTAGCGAAACATGGCGGGAATAAAATCACAGTGTTGCAGCACCCTGGTTATAATAACTTTCTAGCTGTGGTTAAAGGCGGTCTACAACCACCACCTTATATGGAGGATCCAATCCCGGAACAAATAGACATAAAAGCAGAAGCCGGTTCTAAGAAAACAAGCGGAAAAGGATATTCGATTAAAAATCCAAAGGATGTCTTTGACTCTACCGTGACATGCCCTGGTAACATTCTCAGTGATATATCACGGTTAGAGGTTCTCATCGGAGGGAAACGAGCCGGAAATAACTCACCGGAAGTAATTAATGAAGCAGCTGATATCTGTAGACGATTATTTGCCGGCGGTATCATGGACATTGATGTATATCGAGAACTTATTGCTGAATAAGTTGAAAATCACAACGATGACAACGTCATTGATGACAACGTCATTGATGATGAAAATCTTATGGATGTAAGCGATTGATCATTAATTGAAAAACTACTAGTTTTATAACAAGATGATTATACACTACAACCATGATAAACCAGTAAGCGTCTACGTGGTGAATTCACGATTGCCTGTTTATAGAGCATATTACGGAGATGGTTTCGGCAATACCATTGCGGGGTTATTTACAAGAATGGCTCCCAAGGTGGCGCCGTTAGCTAAACAATTATCAATGAAAGCCATTGATGCTATCCGTGATAAGGGAATCAATTTCGTTGGAAATCTTGCCGGAAAGGCATTTTCTGCCGCGAAAGATAAAATAGCATCATTGGTGCGAAAGAAACCAGGAATGACTTCGTCAGTGGTGAAACCACGAATGACTTCGTCATTAGTGCTGCCATCAACTACAGTGATGCCTGCAAAAATCAGCAAAGTAATAAATAACGCAGTGGAAGAAAAACTAGCGTCGTTGACTCCGGCTTCACCGGTAACAGATAGCGCTATCATTAACGCGATAGCAGGAAGTGGTTTGAAACAAAAAAGAAATTCGAAGAATTTTCAACGACGATAATTACAATTGAAAACGCTAGTAATGTTATAAATGTTTAAACGAACAGCTGATCCCGCGTTAGATATGGAAGCCCCAGTGCGCAAAGATGATTCCGTCCGCGATTATCAATACTATTCCTATCATGCAATACAACCCGACCTACGATCGCGAATTGAACTTCAAGTTCAAGATACCAGTAAATACTTTTTACCATGTGAAGCATTTATTGAAGTAGAAGGAAAACTTGTAACAAATGTTGCAGCTGATACCCCATATGCAAATGATTCAAATATCCGAGTTGGTTTCGTCAACAATGGTATAATGGCGTTATTTGAAAGTGCAAGATATCTCATTGATGGAAAAGAAATTGAATCAATAGACCGCGAGGTTGATGTTGCAACAACAATAATCGGACTAGCAAGATACTCCGATGATTATACAAGATCGGCTGGTCCATCTATGATGTTTGCAAAGGATACCTCTGATAACGCTGACCACCTTCAATACATTAAAGTGTTAACACCGCAAGACACTTCAGTTGATAATCAACGAGAAGCAACTAATCCAGAACGTCGAGCTAGACCCGGAGCTGCGTTTGATATTCTTGGAGGCGTTAATGGTAATTTCAATTTAGGATTTGCAACACGAAAATTAGCATTGCAAGAACAGTAGCGATATTTTTCATGTGCGATTCCACTCCATCATATATTTGGATTCTGCAGAAATGTAAGAAAAGTTATCTATGGAGCCAAACACACAATCGCATTAGTGCGAAAAGGCAATGACAATGATGCAATTTGGCGTACTGGTGCCGATGAAGGTAAAGTTGTTTTGAGTAAAATAGTATTATGGATGCCAGTAAGGACTCCATCAATTACCACGGAAGAGCGGCTACTTTCATTTATGGAAACCGGTGGTAAATCATTGCTAAGTTGGCTAACAACAACGACTGATGCTAAAGAGGATAATGTTAATGGTACATTTACATGGCACCTGGCATCAAAACAAGGCGTTTCAGCTCCACGTCATATATTTATAGCGCTGCAGAATCGGAATCGATTAGGTTCCCAAGAACGCAGTCATATGATATTTGATCGGTTAGGGGTAAGTGAGGTTTCACTGAGAATAAACGGACAACAAGAACCATCTGAGGATATACAGCTTAATTACGGAAACAACCAAATAGCACGTGTGTATCATCGGATGCTGTCATATATGGGTCGTGATCAAAATGTTGATACTGGTTTGCAAATATCGCAGCTCGATTTTAAGAACTTGTATCCAATTTATTACTTTTCACTGGAACATCTTGATTTAACAAGGCAATCCGTTGTTGATATACATTTTAGGGCTCGTATAGATCCTGGTGGTGTTGATTATAGAGCGGCTGCTGTTATTCTCAACGACAAATCAATGTTGTTAGAAGGGGCTGGCGGACGAATGAGACTCGTTGATGCACCAGTGGAAAATCTGTAAATGTAAAATCCATAGGATTTCCCCAATTAGATCAATTGAAAGCATAAATGTGTTTTACAATAAAATGCCATATAGTGTTGTTAGTGTCAAGCTGACTGATGGTCAGGTCAAGAAATTAAAATCAAAATCCGCTAAAGAATGTGGAACAACAATAACGTTAAAACCAGCGCAGATGTCCGGAGGTACACATAAAATATCATTAACGGATCGTCAAATAAAACATTTCAATGATGCAATGAAAAATAAGCGAGGAGTTCAAATAGAATTTTCGAAAGCTGCAGTCGCGAACATGATAAAATCAGGTGGTATATTTCCATTGTTAGCCGCAATACCAGCATTGATTGCAGCGGCTGCCCCAGCGGTGGCGAAGGCGGCAGCGTTGGGAGCCGTTGGGACCGCAGCAGGGATGGCGTTGAAAAAGGCAACTGGGAAAGGATATAAAAAAAGTGAAAGGGGTTGTACCTACCAGGAACCCCGTATTCATGGTACAGCGGCAAATCCGTGAACGGATCGGGTCTAAGAAAAATACCAGGAACGGTTTATTAGTTGAAAAATCTTCGATTTACAAATCTTCGATTTCCGAACCTATGGTTTCTATGTCCAATTTTGATTTAATTGATGCTGCTAAAAAACTAGCGATAAAAAACTTCAGAGGGGTTTTTATGAGAGATCAATTACCGAGAAAACCAAATAACGTTGAAACCGGTATCATCAATCTTGATAACAGCAGCGGATCGGGAACTCACTGGGTTGCATACGCGATTGATCCACGTGGGATTGTCTATTTCGATTCATATGGGTTAGCTCCGCCAAGCGAGTTTATGCGGTATATAAATTCCTCGATGAAACTCAAAGGGTTTCCGAGTTTTTATTCCACGCTGCCAACACAACAATTAAATGATCCACCGATATGCTGCCGTGAAGTATTAAATGTCCTCGCGGAGATTTCATTAAAATCCTTTGGATCTCCGTGGAAACCACCTCATATTATTGTAGCCGAATACGCGAGTGGGAAATTACAAGGTAATTTTAGAGAATTAATAAATTAAAAATACTAGAGTCTTTACAATAATGATCGATATTTGGGGACAATCTCTGTCAATGTCGGAACCCACCTCGGAAACATCTGTGGGTTCTATCGAGGATGTAAAAAAAATAATAGAAGATGAAATCGCTGAGACGTTAAATTTAACAAGTGTTGACCCGAACGAAATAGTTGTATTTCAAGATAGCCAGGGTAAATTGAAAAGCAGTAATATATCCGTGAATGAAATTTTGATACGGCATCGCGCTGCCGCTGAAAACTCTATTGCACTGTATTCCAACGATGGACAACTTAAACCAGGCGCACTTGTGTCTACGATCACCGACGCGATTGCTACCAACGAACGTGAGCTGAATGATCTTATACGAGGTTATAATAGTTTTCGCAAAAATGTCGTACATAAATTCTTTGGAACCCCGCTTGTGGTTGGCATGACTCTCGCTGAAATTAAAAACTATCTATCGCTATTCTTCGCTAACAAGGACGCGGGAAGGATGATGAATGAAAATGAAATCAAGGCAAATTATCTCGAGATTTCTAAACTAATAGAAGATCAAAAACCCACTAATGACATTGTTGGTAGATTCTTTGGAAACCCGCTTGTGGCAGGAATGACTCTCGCTGAAATCAGTGAGTTTATCGGCAAGCACACTCACAATGCCTACATCGCTAATAGTTTCTTTGGTGTCCCAGCTACATCTACAATGACTCTCAAAGATATTAATATGTTTATGGTGAGACAAACAACACTTAATACCATCGTAGATAAATTTTTAGGGAGAACACCTGTATCTGAAACCACATCGTTGACAGGCATGACTCTCGCGGAAATTAAAAGCGCTATTGACGAACAAAAGCACACCAGCGATATTGTTAATAAGTTCTTTGAGGGCAGTAGCCTCCAAGGTATCACGACGAAATTTTTCAACATCGACAACCATATTAAAACCCAAGCACGGATTAGAATCAACGAACTTTTGGTTTCATTCTTTTATAACAAGGAGGAGAGTGGAAAAACAATAGATCCTACCAAAATCAGGGTAAATTATCTCGATATTTCCAACGATCTTCTTAAACTAAAAGAAAATCAAAAACCAGTCAATGACATTGTTAATAAGTTCTTTGGATTCCCACTTGTGGCAGTCATGACTCTCGCTGAGATTAGCGCGGCTATCAATAGGATAAAAATTCCACATAGTGTAAGCGTCAATAACATCGTGTACACGGTTGATAGTGGGACTTTTGATTGGATCCGGGGAAATGATAATTATCTTTATGTTGGCCACAGACATACTAGTGTACCAGGTTGCTACCGACTTACAATAATACATCACCGTAAATTTAATTTGGAATTCAGTAATTGGGGTATCACCGGTGTTAACACGCTGACATATATACAAGAGAAAGTACCAAAACCTCCACCTGCTATACCAATCCCATTTCCGATTACTATAAACAATTCCGACGAGTCTGTGATTAGGGAGTCACTACCCTGGATAATAGAATTTGTATCCGGTACCCCCTCATCAGATCCTAAAACCAGGTCAATAATAGGATAATTGAAAGGAGAATTCTTCGGATTTCACAATTGAAAACGCTAGCGTTTTTAAAATAAAAATGATTTCATCAACGCAATGTCGCTATGATCAAGCAGCAGAGAGGGTGAATCCTACAACGTTTTTAGACAAAATTTGATTGAAATCCTAAAACGAGCCGTCTTATAATCTTATTTTAACCAAAAAAAGGCGAACCCTACAACGTTTTCAGACAAAAAAATTGATTGAAATCTCCCTACGAAATCATTTTAACTAAAAAAATGAAAACGTTTTTTTAATTAATTTTGGTCGCAACTTGTTGTCATCCACCCTCTCTGCTGCTAAAGTTTTCAGTTCTGGGTTAATAAAAATAATAAAATGATTTGATCCAGTCTTTATGATGAAAGTCCTTAGGACGAAAATCCTTTCAGGATTTCACAAACAAACTAATCGCTAACACCTCCTCTTGTAGATCAATTAGATTATTGGACTGATCTGTGAGTTTGAAATTAATTCTGGTTAACGAATTATTATGGCATCGCATGTAGACAGGATTAATTGGGTTTTCAATAATTAGGAATCCTGGAGGAGCTGTTGGTGCAAACGAATAAAGAATATATCCTTGCTGAGCTTGATTTGATCGTTCGAGATTAATTTGATAGCTTCCTTCGATAACATCACACACTAAATTAAGCGCAATCACCGATGAAATATTCACGTTGAACGGAGCGATATGCCTGCCGCCACCGTCTGGGTCATTATTATGTTTGAGGATTTTTATTTCCCCTGATGCTGTCTTCTTTCACGTATCATGAAATATTTTAAACCCAACATCGATGGTGTCACTGAGAAGTTTTTTTAGTTCCGGTACGTTATATCCCGGTAGTTTGAATGTCGGAATATCTTCAACGCGGATTTTATAGTCTGATGCAAATTTTGTTCTCGATAAGGGATTATCGTTATCTAATATAACTCGAATAATTTGTGAATTAAATGTTTCCATGTCATTGATGATTTTGTTACATATTTCTATAACGCTGATAAATTCATCTCGGGTGAGATAGCCGGATTTAAGAGATATTAACAACAGTGAAAAATCATTATTCATTGCTGTGAAATTTTTAACGATTTCAGGTTTGATAGCAAAATAATGTCCCTTTATTCCTTCCCCTGGCTTCTCTTTCCCAGTTGCGTGGTATGCGAGACCAAAAAAATCTATAGGTACCCTGTACTCTTGATAATCTTTTATTGGATTATCAGGTGCTATCACGTCGGTGATATAATCAGATTTTTTAGGTTCTGGTAAATTAACGGTTTCTCCCCCTGGTGGTAATTCAGGCCATCCTAGTACGGTTCTTATTGAGCTTTGATAGATATCTACTACGTATCCTTCTGTGCTTATCTCAATTGCGGATGATAGCGTCGGCTCATGAACTGTTATAGCGATTTTCGATTCTGTTCCAGTAATCGATTTTATTCTACGCGCGAATTCATTATTGATTTGTTCTATTTGGTATGACCCTGTTGGTATCGAAACAACATTCCAGTCTGGGGTACCATCGTCTTTATTCTTATACGAGAACACCAGTGAATTATTGGGTTGTTGACCACCAAATGATTTTGATCTGATATTAGGCCAACTGTGATACATTCGTAGTTTTGCTAGCGCGATTTCGCTCACAGGAACCGGAGAGGGGAAATTCACACTAAACTCGGGTTTCGTAGATGTTATTGATATCATACTCGTTTGTACTGGGTTCGTGTTCTCCACTACTCGTTGAAGTAATTCCATCTGTGTCGTCATTATACTCATGATTTATTTCTAATTTTGGTATCGAGGAATCATAAATACTGACCATCACTGAGAATTCACAATCTGGTAATGTTGATATTATTGAGATCATTTTGTTTTTTGGGTTCGTGTTTTCTGATTCCATCGGTGTTGTCATCGTTTCTATATTCATGTTGTCGCTCTAATTTCGATATCGCGGAATCAAAAATACTGACCATCGCTGAGAATTCACTATCTGATATAATCGTATTATCGAGTGACGACGATATCATCAATGATAACTGCGAATATGCGGTTGATGCAATATGAAATTGAAGTAAGTAATTCTGCAGTTTACTCTGGCTGCATGATGATATCTTTTTTGCTATCCCGGTTAATATACCCCCGATTGTAGCCACCGCAGAAATGCAAATTGGAACTACGACCGGGGCAATCATTGTAACCGATGCAAGTATTATTCCGGCACCAGTGAGAACGCTTGACACCGAGTATATAATAACATCAATTGCGGTGATTCTTCGTCGGTATTTTTTTATTTTTATTTGATACTCCTCAGTGAGGGTTTTGAGTCTATTCTGAAATTCTCTGACCTGATCATAGCGACATTGCGTCGATGACAAAGTCATTGTTGTTTATTTTAAAAACACTAGCGTTTTCAATTGTGAAATCCTTTCAATTTAGTTATTTACTTAAATCCGCTACGAATTCCAGATACCATGTTACTGATGCCTTAGCCAAACTTTTATCATCGGCTTTTATCGTTAACCGTTCAGTTTTATCCTTGTCGATGATCGTTGAAATCGTATTGTTGACCCCGGATGAACTCGACGATGATATATTAAATTGAATTGGTGCTACCAGCGTTAATCGATAAATACCCTTGATAGTAGCTGTGATATCTAATTTGTTGTTTGCAGGTGTCCACTCAAATGATCCGTGTTGGATTGTATATACTACGTTGTTGGTTTTCTCATGAGGAATTTTTGTTTTTTCAATGATTGTTATCATCCTCGAAAAATCACCTTTGACGGCTTCGATGAAAGTTTTCGTCTCATCGATGGATTTTTTAATATCAGGGAGTTTTATTTCAATTTTATCCAACTGGGTTCCAATAAATTTATCAATGATATTTCTACGAAATGATATAAACTGTTTTACGTTATCTTCAATTCTAGATTCAAGTGTTTTTAGTACAAACACAGAATTGTTTAACTCATCGTTGAGAGTTTTTAATCGATCTGTAATCGTCGAAACGAGTACACCCGGTTTGAGTTTACCCTGATCGGAAAATAACGCGATAGTATCCTCGATTGCGTTTTGTTGTTTAACCAAAATATCATCCAGAGAAATATTACTGGTTTTCAATTTACCCTGATCGGAAAATAACGCAACGGTGTTTTCGATTGCGTTTTGTTGTTTAACTAAAATATCATCCAGAGAAATATTACTGGTTTTCAATTTACCCTGATCGGAAAATAACGCAACGGTGTTTTCGATTGCGTTTCGTTGTTTAACTAAAATATCATCCAACGACACATCACTGGATTTCAATTTACCCTGTTTGTCCTGAAATACAACTATTTCATTAGGATCAACATTTGTTAAGTTCAACGTCTCAGCGATTTCATCTTTAATTTTTTTTGTTATATCCTTGATAGAATCAGACGTTGCAGTGCCATCGGGTTTGGGTTTCAAAGATCTCCCCCAAATATCAATCATGTTATTGTAAAACTCTTTCTCTCTCTAAAATCGTTTTTGACGACTTCGTCGTTGCCAGCGATTGCTAGTGTATTCATTAACGACAACATGTGGTGGTTTTCCGCTTGGGTTACTCAAGGAGTTAGAAATAGCGTCAAGGACATTTAATACTTCGCTGCCACATATTGGTGGGTCAATCATCGTTTGTGTTGGTAGCGTAGAATACCAAGTCTTCATTGGAAGGGTTTTTATATACCGCATAAACTCTTTTGGTGGGGCTAATCCATATGAATCGAAATAAACAATCCCACGTGGATCAATAGCGTATGCAACCCAGTGAGTACCAGGTCCGGTGCTGTTATCGAGATTAATAATACCTGTTTCAACGCTGTTTGGTTGATGTGGTAATTGATCTTTCATAAAGACACCTCTGAAGTTTTTAATCGCGAGTTTTTTAGCCGCATCCATTAAATCAAAATTGGACATGGGAATCTTCGATTCCTGAATTAATAAATCGTTCCTGGTAGTCTTAGACCCTTTCCGCTGTACCACGAATACGGGGTTCCTGGTAGTCTTAGACCCAATCCGTGAACGGATCGTCCCTTTTTTTATATCCTTTCCCAGTTGCTTTCTTTAGTGCCATTCCTGCTGCAGTACCAACGGCTCCTAACGCAGCCGCTTTAGCCACCGCTGGGGCTGCTGCTGCAATCAATGCTGGAATCGCAGCTAACAACGGAAATATACCGCCTGTTTTAATCATATTTTTGATAGCAGCCGCAGAAAGAGTAATCTGAACACCTTTTTTGGCTGCAAGTGCATCATTGAAATGTTTCACCTGACGAGTTGTCAGCGATAGTTTATTTGCACCACCAGTCATTTGATTGGGTTTCAACGTGATTGTGGTTCCACATCGCTTAGCCGATTCTGATTGCAATTTTTTTAATTGACCGGGAGTTAACGTAACACTAATAACACTATATGACATTATACATAATAGATTGATTCTAATTCAATGAAAAATCAATCAAAGATTTTCTACTGGTGCATCTACCACTCTCATTCTTCCTCCAACACCTTCGAGTAGCATTGATTTGTCGCTGAGAATGACAGCAACCGCTCTATAATTATCAATAGCATCAGGCTTATCTACATTAGCTCTAAAGTGTATATCAACGACGGATTGTCTTGTTAAATCGAGATGTTCCAGTGAGAAGTAATAGATCGGATATAGATTTTTAAAATCATATTGTGATATTTGCAAACCAGTATCCACATTTTGATCGCGTGCCATAAATGACAACAGACGATGATACACGCGTGCAATATGATTTTCTGTGTAATTAAGTTGTATATCCTCGGATGGTTCCTGTTGGCCATTTATTCTCAGTGAGACGTCTTTCACACCTAATTGATCAAATATCATATGACTGGAGAGTTGATCTCCAACTCTTTTATTATCTTGTAACGCTACGAATATATGACGTGGCGCAGTAACACCTTGTTTTGATGCTAGATTCCACGTGAATAACCCCTTCAGACTTGATTGTTTAACATCTGTACTCACTGATAACCAACTCAACAACGACTTTCCTCCTTGGTCCATAAATGATAGTAATCGTTCTTCTGCGGTGATTGCTGGAGTCAACACTGGCATCCACAATGATATTTTTGTTAAATTGACTTTACCGGCATCATCATTTACATGATCTGCAGCTGTGTTTGCTGGAATCCTCCAAATTGCGTCATTATCATCACCCTTTCGTACAAGCGATACTGTATGCTTCGCCCCATAAATAACTTTTCGGACGTTTCTACATAATCCAAATATATGATGTAGTGGAATCGCGCATGAAAATGATTTACGCCCTGCTCCCAACATTGAGTTTCGTGTTGCAGCTCCTAGATTGAAATTGGGGTCGTTGTTTATAATCATATCCTTGACATCAGCATCACTATTATCACGTTTTTTTGGTCGTCTTACAACAAATGGATTTCCATTAGCGCTATTCCTACCATCTTTTGCAAACATCATAGAAGGTCCTGCTGATCTTGTATAATCATCAGAATATCTCGCTAACCCGATTATTGTTGTAGCCACATCAACATCGCGATCTATCGACTCGATTTCCTTTCCATCAATGAGGTATCTTGCACTCTCAAATAATGCCATAATACCATTATTGACAAAACCGACTTGAGTACCAATTGGATATGATGCTCCAGCAGCTGTTACAAGTACTCCTTCTACTTCAATAAACGCTTCACAGGGCAAAAAGTATTTACTGGTATCATGGACTTGAAGTTCAATTCGCGATCGACTATTTGCGTCTATTGCATGATAAGCGTAATATTGATAATCGCGTACAGAATCATCCTTGCCAACTGGGGCGTCTATATCAAACGCCGGATCATGTGATTTTTTGAACATTTTATTCTATTTATCAGAGTCTAAATCGTGAAATCATAAACGATTTTCATCGACGTAGTTTTTTAAAGCCGCTTCCTGCTATCATATTTGCAATATTGCTTTGGTCCCCTTGATTTATCAAGGGAGTTAAAGCCATCGACGCTAATTTTTCGTCTACTGCGTTATTTATAATTCTACTAACACTTGCAGGCATTTCCGCTGTAGACGGTAACGGTTTCTTTTTTCGTGATTTCACTAATGATGTTAATTTATTCTTCGCAGTTGAAAACGCTTTTCCAGCAAGATCTCCAACAGCACCAATACCCTTATCACGAATAACTTCAATTGCTTTCATTCCTAGTTGTTTAGCCAACGGCATCACTTTTGGAGCCATTCTCGCAAATAACCCTGCAATGGTATTGCCTAAACCATCTCCGTAGTATGCTCTATAAACTGGAAACCGTGAATTAACTACGTAGACGGGGGTTGGTTTATCATGATTGTAGTGTATGATCATTATTTGAAATCAGAAACCATTTTTCAATTGGAAACGCTAGCGTTTTTATTTAATCACTGTGATACCCACTTTCCGCTAACTCGTCAATGAAATCTCGATATGTTTTGATATCCATGATACCGCCGGCAAATAACCGTCTACAGATATCAGCTGCTTCATTAATTATTTCCGGTGAGTTATTTCCAGCTCGGAAACCTCCTACAAGAACTTCTAATCGTGATATATCATTGATAACACTACCAGGACATGAAATCTTTAGATTTCCACTCTTTGAGTTTCCAATCCTTGGATTTTCCCTCGAAGAGTTTCCACTGGAATCTTGCAATCCACTTCCGCTATAACCAGTTGCTTCATCCTGTTTTTCTAAATCGGCTTCTTGTAATAAATAATCAAGAAGATTATCATCAGGTGGTAGTTGTTGTTTTTTAGGAGAGTAGACTACTTTCTTTGCAGGTTGCTGTCGCTTTCCTCGCAATTTTTGCGGTTTTTGTTGTTGTTTAAACTCTTCGTATTGATTATACACTTCGCCCACCTCATTGATATATCCAATGTATGATGCGTTACCCTTCTTCTTAATTCTACCTGTTTTTTCAGTTTTGATTTTGTAGAATATATCAGCCCAGTGAGTTATATCTCTAACAAAGTTATGATGTTCTGGTTTCAACAAATTTTTCCTGTTTTCATAAGTCGTAACAACAAGCGCAGGAATTTTTGCTAGTTTAGTCTCAATGATTGCTGCTAAACCCGCCTCGTTAAATATCACGCGTAAATCATCTACTATTTCTTTTGATTCCATTTGTTTTGTTTGTTCAGTTTGTTCAGTTTTCGCTGCTATTTTTTCAAGTTCACCAATAACAGATTTTCCCGTCTCGGGAACATCTCCCAGTATAGCACGCTCTATCCCTTTCGTTGCTGTGGTTACTGGTTTAAACAATTCTTCGGATCCCATAGCAAAATCAGTCTGAAGACTCTGTCGTTGTTGTAGTTTATTCCGTACAGAGTCACGAATTGGTACAAATCTCCTGATTGCATCCAGTCGTTCACGAGCCAATCGGGTTGTTAATGCTTCATTGACCATTATTTGAAATCGCAAACAATTTTTCAATTGCAAAACAATTTTTCAATCCGACCTAACAGACGAAAACACTTTTTGTTACATGTCAGACATGTCGGATGATTTTTAACACGATCACGGAAGCGTTTTAACAGCGTTATCAATGATGTGGAAAGTATCAGAGTTACTAATAAAATAATTATTTTTAATTAATACTGATAGTTTCCACACTCTCAATCTGATATATCATATCGGGAAAACCATCCATTAACGGCCTATCGATTTGAAATTTTTAATCAAAAAATGCTAAAAAAAAAATTAAAATCTCTATAAGGGACGGTCACAATCAAATAATGATAAATGGTTGGTCAATCAAAATTGTTCATTTTCTTGAATTAACGCCCGTAGGTTTCTAACTTTAGAATTAACCTCCTTTTTCAATTCGTATTCGTACCCCAATTCTTTTCGTATTCGTTCTACGATGGTATACAACGGAGCGAACACACTTACGTCACTGGAAAATGCGAGAGAGTCCTTAATAGAATTCTGAATTCTTTTGATGAGCGCATACTTCTTTGGTAGCATATATTTATTGTTGTTAACTCCGTATTCTATATCCTGAAAATCAGACATGATTTGATCAGGATTTAACCCATCTGATAGTTCAATATCCCAACCTTTCAATTTTGAAATCTCGGATATGATGCTATTCATGTTTTCAGAATTCATTATTCTATAACAATTATATATTTCTAAATGAAAAATATGACGCATTAGACATAACTAAATCGAATTTTCTGTCCGGTCCCTTTTGAAATAGCCGATCGACAAACCCCCTCTGCAACATATCGTACTGAGGGTCTACAAATATTGAAATACTTGCCGGCTTCATATATTGATTTAAATACCTTTTCTTCGTTAGTTATTGTATTCAAAGATTTCACAGGTCTCGCTTTTTTCGAGTATTTCCCAGTCCCCCCTCGTTTGGTATTCTCACTATGTGTGATTGCTTGAAGATTTGATAAGGAATTGTTCTTCGGATTAGAATCAATATGATCAATAACAAAACCATCTTTGATCAATCCATGGAAACATTCATACACGAAACGATGATTGTAATATTTCTTCTTTCCAACAGTAAAGAACAAATACCCCATACCATTATCCCACCCAACTGGGTTCTTCAGTCTACGGTTTCTTACAACACCATCACTGGATGCTTCATAATTTGTACTCACAGGGTGTTGTCTGAATTCTTGGTTCATTCGTATACTATACTATTTGTCTAATTCAATGACTGATTCATTTGCAGGGATTCATTATACATAAATCTTTCATTTAGAGACTTGTTTTTAGTATAGCATGAAAGAGTTCAAGAGATTGACTTCGAAAAATGCTGAATTCAATGCTGATAAGGAGTTTAAGAGATTATTGAAAATCAGTCCTAGATTTAATCTCGATAGACCCAAAAAACGTAACAAACGTCCAAGAGACGGAAACATGAAAGAGTTTAAGAGATTATTGAAAATCAGTCCTAGATTTAATCTCGATAGACCCAAAAAACGTAACAAACGTCCAAGAGACGGAAACATGAAAGAGTTTAAGAGATTATTGAAAATCAGTCCTAGATTTAATCTCGATAGACCCAAAAAACGTAACAAACGTCCAAGAGACGGAAACATGAAAGAGTTTAAGAGATTATTGAAAATCAGTCCTAGATTTAATCTCGATAGACCCAAAAAACGTAACAAAATCAATCCTAGATTTAATCGCGATAAACCAAAAAAAACGTCCAAGAGAGATTACCCTTGGAAAGATGCTCAATTCAATCTCGATATAGTTTCTAATACACCAAAGAATACAATTCTTGATAAAGCCATGATTAGTAAAATCAGAGACTGTTTTAATGAATTCAAGCGTGATGGAGCATCTTATTGTTGGTCAACATTTCGAATTGATGGTGTTGTTGATGCTACCATGAATGATGAACAAGCAGCAGTGATAATTTCACGTGTTGGGGAAAAACGGCATTTTTTCCGAATCAAATTCATTATCGAAGTCGATGGCAAATGGATTATTAAGGATAAATTTGAACCAATCCTCAAGAATAAAAAAGCTGTCATTGTGAGTAGAGATTCCAAACCAGGGATTCTAACCGGCATTGATAAACCATACTACGAAAGATCTTATCCCGTAACAGCAATGGTTTATGGGATATATCCGTTAAATGATAAACCCGATATCGCAAAACTAGCTCCTATGAAATATTCGTCAGGGCTTAATTGTGTAGCAGAACGAATAATAGAACACTTCACAAATGCATCCCGAGGAAATAAACTAACTGATCTGCGACGTAGGAAAATAACCGAGTGGGAACTGACAGTGAAACAGCATGGTGCAAAGATTTCTGATATAGCTAAATTAGAAACATCATTACGATTCCCAATAACCGTTATGACGATAACCGGAGAGGTTTTATACGAACCGAAATATAACAAAAATGGAGCCCCAATACAGATTATTGATCATAACAAACACGCGTGGACACCTGCGGTAACAATATTTCCACGAGAACGAACCGTGAAATATATCCCTAAGGAGTTCGTCGGGGATGTTTTCTATGAAGAGAAATTATTCGATGCTATTCATATGTTGTGTAAAGATGATCCTGTGTCAGTGTGGTTACTTAGAAGTGATGAAGAATTCGATCAATTTGTAAAACCAAATGGTGAATTATATCGCATTGAAGAATTAGATAACAGAATGAGAAAAATCGCTAGTGATTTTTCACCGCAGAATTCCCATGAAAAACTACTCACGGATAGTTTTACTATTCCATCAGTGGTAGCTCACTTCGCAAGAGAAAAAAACTCATGGCGTCCAACACGAAATGATTTTCTCGAGGATGTTAAATTGAGTTGCGTCGAATTTGGTCATGGAGGACTGTGGAATACGAAATACTCACGTGATGGTATGATTTCAATTGATATAGCCGCGTGTTATCCCGGAAGTTTTCTCGGGTATGGGGAATGCGCTGAGTACTTCAAACGATTTGGACACCCCACGCATGAAATGACTCGTGTTGCGATTAATGGACCATTACCTGATTTTGATATAACCGGATTCGCTCGTGTGATATCATTCGAATTAGCTACAGGGTTACATCCGTGTAGTTATGTTTGGCTCGGTAGACACCTATCTGAAAAACACTGGATGCCAATAGTGCTATTGAGATATATGATTGATTGTGGTATGCTAATATCGTTGATTGTTTCCGATGCTATTATATGCTATCGAGCTCAGAAAGAAGTTTGGCTACCACAACCCAATCTAGATAGAATAATCAACGAACTACGAAAACAGTTTCCAGATTTCAGTGAAGAAGAAATAATAAATTGGTCTAAGAAGTTATTTGAAATTAAAAAAGAACAAGCAAAAGATCTCGGAAGAAGAATAATCGGTAAATTTACCCAGGGTGGACGATACGATAACGCAAAATACTCTTCGCGGTTGATCATAGATGTCGCTGAATACGATTTTATTGTAGCGGATTTAATGAAACAGGGAAAACTTGTATCCCGTAAGGATGCTTTTCTATCCAATGGTGAGAAATTAGGTACGGTTGTTACCTACTGTGATGGATATAATTCCCAGTACACACATTTGAGAAGTTCAATGTTAGCCTATGCTTCTATTAATCTATTTTCGATGATAAATAGATTTCCTAATACCGCGGTTAGAGTAGCCACTGATTCGATGTATATACACAATAAGTACAAATCAGCTGTAGCGGCATTCACAGATCCCGAAGAAAATTGGGGGCGTTGGCGATTTAAAAAGGAGATGCTACATGAGTATTGTGAATCCGCAGACGTTGCCATGGATGATAAATATATTTGTTGTAACCGTATTGAAATTCAATCAGAATTTTCTAATGCACCACCGGTATCTGATCCAATCTGTAGATACAAGACAGTTTATTTAAACGGCTGTGGTGGGTCAGGAAAGACAACTCGTGCAATTGAATTATATCGTGGTGGTGGAAATACTTGTATTTCTACTAACATGATTGTGCTAACACCGACTCACAGACTCGCCAGAGAGATGATACAACGAGGGGTAAATGCTTGCACTTATCACAGCTTCTTTCGATGGAAGGGTGACAAATGGACTCCTGATCGAATGGGTGATAAATTCATTCCTGAAATCATAATCTGGGATGAAATATGCACAGTGTCATTAGATGTATTAAAAACATTTCTTGAGTGGTTGTTAACCAAAAACACAAAAGTCGTCATGTGCGGGGATCAAGGCCAACCACCACCATTTGTCGGTGCATCTCCACATGAATGGCTAAAGGGTTTTGTAGACTACTATGAAGAAATCACCACTGATTATAGATCACTTGATGAACGATTACGCGAGTTCAAAGCGCTAATTAGATTACAACCGGATAGAATCCAATGCGAAATAACGCGTGAAGTGATTTCAGAAACCCCAATGAATGATTTCTGGGAAGCGTGGAGACCAAACGATTTGATCATTGCAAGTAGAAAAATAGTCAGGGATACACTTCAGATGAAGTTATTTGAATTGCATAAAGAAAAATTTGCAACGCTTCCAGTACCCCTTTGTTATAGGCCATCGGATACACGAAAACAGAATATTGAAGTTGATATTCCAGGACAGAATGAAAAACAAATTCTGGTATTAAATGATATTGTGCTGGTTGATATCAATGTCGTTGAAGATGCATTGCGTGCTAATAAATCCCCGTGGACGCTAGGATACGCAGCAACAATACACTCTTCACAGGGATTGACTATATCGGATACAATTGTTTGGATGGTAGATAATCGCATCGAATGGTCAAATTTAGTCTATCTCGCAGTATCCAGAGTACGAAACATAAATCAACTTCGAAGAGTTGTTTTCGATGATAATGACACAACAATAAGTGATATTGATGTTAGCATCATTAATAAAAAACTCTCCGGTTACAAACAACAGGACAAAAAAAACAACGAGAATTTGATATTGATGCTGAATTAATAATCACTTTGAAGAAACAACAGAATAATCACTGCGCGAGTTGCAATTGTATAATGCGTTGGCAGTATTCGGATAAGGATCCTCGCCAATTCACCGTAGACAGAAAAAATAACAATCTCGGTCATGTCAGAAATAATGTGATGTTGACTTGTCTTGAGTGCAATAGACGCAACGGCGCTAGTTAAGACCATGCGGTGGCAATTGAGTATCCTCGGGAATCACTTGTAGTTGTTGTCGAGTAAAACCCCGCTGAGGAGCAGTTGAATCCAGTTTATAGATTGCTGGTCTACCAGTTGATCGTGTTATACTAGATATCTTATGCGTAGTGACGCTCCAAATAGGATCAGTAGCCCTTTTTCTACCTCCTTCAAGCTCTCCTGGTTCGTATAAGTACCTCACAATGACATTACTACCAAGAATTGGTTGGGAAACGCTAGCGTTTCTAGGGAAATCTTTTTGTGGTTGTACGGGTATTGACTACTTTTTAATCGCGTTGATAGGTTTCATGTTGATTGTTCTAGTAATCTCGTTATTCAGTGCAGTAATCACAGATGGTAATCTTTTAACCCATTCACTGGATCGCTTTTCTTGAATGAATTCTTTTGCGTATTGATATCCAAATAACCGCTCAGCAATCGTCCGATTAAATCGTTCTACAATGGCCTGATCGCGATGTAGCGCAGTATGCCCTCGTCGTATGGTGACATTATGATGTTTCATTGTAGATAACACTGCACCCTGAAATTCCTTGCCAGGATCAACTTGTAACAGATTTGGCCAGTGCAGAGGACCTCGTCGATAAATCCTTTCAAATGCAGAAGCGACTTCAGTGGCCGATTTTGTTTTCAGCGGTTCTGCTTCTTTGTATCGACTCGCAACATCAACTACGGTTAACGCATATTTGTAACCACGATCATGTGGCAAAAATAATATATCAGCCTGATGAACTTCATTAGGAGCGGTCACATCAAAATGCGAGAATTGAATTTGTTTAGGCGGTGGTAGATAAATTTGCCATAGTGCCTCTTTGGATAACCAATGAGCCGCACTGGTTTTTTTCACTTTTGCAGCACTAGCGAGTTTACGGACTGCTGATTTACCCCTCCAGTATCCTCTTGGGGAATAATAAATTGATTCCATATTATTAATTACCGGCACCTAACATCAATTTACTTTTCATAGCCGATTTTATTAAAAATGAAGCCAATTTTTCTTTGAAGGATTTATCAGGAATAGCATTTAACGCATGAATTAATTTCACATCTGCTAGATGCCTGTGTTGCAGATTGCTGCTTTTATAAGCAACATCATGAAGGTGACAGGCCTTATCAATGGCGTTTATTGGTTCTTCACCGGGGTTGGGTTGATTTTGATTATTGAGTCTGATATCAAGTCTGGTTCCCGGTCCACAGTAGCTATATCCTGGGAGGTGCTTTTCTCCGGGGTACTTTGCCCATGGGGTTCCAGGGAGTTTTGCTAATTTGGCTGCGATATCACCTCCTCGTTTTTTTTTAAATCAGATTTCATAGACACAAATCTAAATTTCTTTGTACCACATTGCACGCATTTACCAGAAAGCGCTGATCGGTTATTTTTAGTTGTAATCGTCGTCAAGTCATCTGTGCCAGTACGCGTTTTACACTTCACACAATATAGATCCATAATTTATGTATAGAAATATGGATATAATTGATTTTTCAGCGACTAAAACAAGAGAACCAATTAAGCATCATGCAGCGCTACCAAACTCTATCCGGATGATTATAATCGGGCCATCTGGATCCGGTAAAACGCAATTGTTGCTCAATTTAATAATGAGATGGATGAAGTGGGATAAGTTGTATTTAATTGCCCCTAGCGTAGATGATCAGCGATGTTATGAAGTGTTAAAGGATTTTAGCGAGAATGCATCAGAAATTAAGGGTGAGAACGCCATTGATTTTATAACCGATATCGATGAAGCACCGAGTATTGATGATATTGATGGAGATATTAACAATTTAGTCGTATACGACGATATAATGTTGGATAAACAAAAGAATCCTGCTAGAATATTTTCCCGTGGGCGTCACAAAAACACTGACGTGATATATGTCACTCAACGCTACACTCAGGTTCCAAAAGTCATCAGAGATAACTGCAATTTATTGTCTGTATTCAACGGAGTTGATACTCATACTCTTAGAAATATTTGGCAGACATGGTGTTCTGATATGGACTTCAATCAATTTAGAGATTTCTTTAGTCATGCTCAGTCGACTCCGCACGGATTCGCAACAATAAATCTACATGATCCTCGGACACGATATCGTATCGGACTGGATCAAATATTCGGTTAAAATCGTAAAAGAATTATTAACCCAGAACTGAAAACTTTAGCAGCAGAGAGGGTGGATGACAACAAGTTGCGACCAAAATTAATTAAAAAAACGTTTTCATTTTTTTAGTTAAAATTATTTCGTAGGGAGATTTCAATCAATTTTTTTGTCTGAAAACGTTGTAGGGTTCGCCTTTTTTTGGTTAAAATAAGATTATAAGACGGCTCGTTTTAGGATTTCAATCAAATTTTGTCTAAAAACGTTGTAGGATTCACCCTCTCTGCTGCTGATCAGGTCAGAGAATTTCAAACTAGACTCAAAACCCTCGCCGAGGAGTATCAAATAAAAATAAAAAAATACCGACGAAGAATCACCGCAATTGATGTTATTATATACTCGGTGTCAAGCGTTCTCACTGGCGCCGGAATAATACTTGCATCGGTTACAATGATTGCCCCGGTCGTAGTTCCAATTTGCATTTCTGCGGTGGCTACAATCGGGGGTATATCAACCGGGATAGCAAAAAAGATATCATCATGCAGCCAGAGTAAACTGCAGAATTACTTAATTCAATTTCATATTGCATCAACCGCATATTCGCAGTTATCCCTGATGATATCGTCGTCACTCGATAATACAATTATATCAGATAGTGAATTCTCAGCGATGGTCAGTATTTTTGATTCAGCGATATCAAAATTAGAGCAACAACATGAATATAATAACAATGACAACACCGATGGAATTAGAAAATACGAACCCAAAAACCAGAATGATCTCAATAACCTCAACCATACCAAATTGTGAGTTCTCAGTGATGGTCAGTATTTATGATTTGCGGTGTCAAAATTAGAGCGACAACAACAGTATAGCAACGATGACAACACCGATGGAATTACTTCAACGACTAGTGGAGAACACGAACCCAGTACAAACAAGCATGATATCAATAACATCAACAACCCCACAATTTAGTGTGAACTTCCCTTCTCCGATTCCAGTGCGCGAGATCGCGCTGGCAAAATTACGAGTATATCATAGCTGGCCTAATATCAGATCGGTTGCATTTGGTGGTCAGCAACCCAATAACGCACTGGTGTTCTCGTATAAGAATAAACCCGATGGTACTCCAGAGTGGGAAACTGTTTCGTTACCAACTGGGTCGTACCAAATTAAGCAAATCAATGCTGAAATTCAGCGTAGAATAAAATCAATCACTGGAAAAGAATCAAAAATAGCTATTAATCTTCATCAACCGACGCTCTCGTCGTCGATCGAAATAAGCACAGAGGGATACATTGTAGATATATATAACAGCTCGTTAAGAACAGTGTTAGGATGGCCTGAAAAACCACCGGAAAAATCCGCCACCGACTTAACCACGGACATACAATCATATCATGAAATCAATCCCAGTTATCGAGATAATTTATCTGATATAAGAAAAGGAAGAATCGCCGATAGATTTATATTTACCAACAAAGACACATTGCAATGGGATTTTATCATTAAAAGAACAACCGACTCATCTGTTACTATTTCATTTACGCTAACTGACGTCCGTGGTTATTTTAATGAGATTAAACAATTATATAACACACAACTAGAACAACTACGGAAAACAAAATCGCAAAAACACGTTGAAATAATAAATCAACTTATATCTGACATGAAATATATCTATGAACTAATTATTCAAACAATAATTAATGACAACAGCGACAATAAACAACGATTCCTAACCGATTACAATATCACAGAGGACAATCTGCGTAATTTCAAGTTTCTCAAATACAACGCTGATGAACTAGCAAGAATTGTTAAAACCGATATCAAGGCGCTACAAAAATCAGATTCAGCTGTCCTCTTCAGGTATAATAATGATCCATATGGTGGCGGTAGGCATATTGCCCCTCATAATGTGAATATTTCAACGGTGATTGCGCTCAATTTAGTATGTGATGCAATTGAAGGAAGCTATCAAATTAATCTAGAGCAATCAAATCAAGCTCAGCAGGGATATATTCTTTATTCGTTTGCACCAACAGCTCCTCCAGGATTCCTAATTATTGAAAACCCAATTAATCCTGTATACATGCGATGCCATAATAATTCGTTAACGAGAATTAATTTCAAACTCACCGACCAGTCAAATAATCTGATTGATTTACAAGAAGAGGTGTTAGCGATTAGTTTGTTTGTGAAATCCTAAATTGCTTTGCAATTTCAAAGGATTTTCGTCCTAAAGACTCGATCAAATTTTCGGTTGAAATCATTTATTATTTTTGTTAACCAGAACTGAAAGTTCCAGCAGCAGAGAGGGTGGATGACCACATCGTTGCGACCAAAATTGATTAAAAAATCGTAAAGTCTCCGTTTGCTAAATGGAGACTTATTTTTTTGGGTTAAAATAAGGTTTCGTAGGAAGCATTATTTTTGCTTGAAAACGTGGTCTGTTCACCCTCTCTGCTGCTTGCCTCCAGTAAGTGATATCTCCTAAAGTAAGCAATTTATTTCTTTAAATGTGGCTTTAGTGAACATTCCAAAAATGATATTATGCACTGAATGAAAATCGTATGTTTTAACAGTCCATTAAGAATTAATGAAATCTTCTTTTATGCCATAATGACAATATCATAATAACAAAAGGAGTAGTATTCATAGCTGAATTACTTGTGTCGCTTGAATTGATGACGAGTCCCGATATTATGTAGGTGGCATTTAGATCTATTACCACCCATGTTGCTGGCCCAACACAGGTTGTTGAAAGACCATCAGTTGCATTCCTTCCGTCGATGAACACATTGCTACCATACAATAATTGCTTAACTTGTTTGTTGTACGCAATATCCCCTGTTATAACACAAATTAACACTAACAACAATCATAATATATACATAGAATATATGCATATAACGTTTTATAAGTTCTCGTTTTAAGATAATTCTTCACACGGCAAACATTATTCACAAGTTATAATTTGATGATAATTATATACTCTGATAGACTGTATATTAAACAAAGGGAGATAACATGTGATTCATATTAATTTAACGTACTTAACTACTACTACAATAGTGCAAGTGAAACCTATTTTCGATCCGATTCGCAATAAGGAAGAATAGAGTACAGCTACATTATATGTGAATTTATGATTTCTATATCATTGAGGAAACTCTCAGTTGTTTTATTATCAATATATACAGCTTAGAAAAGTTATTTTGGAGTAAAATGTACCTTAATAGAATGAATATTTAAGCTCTTAGAGCTTCTAAAGATTAGGCACTATACAAAGTCCTCATTATTATAATATAGAAAAAGTGTTTATATTATCTATTTTTGTCCGTGCATAAACGTTATTTAATGCTATGGTAGTTTCTTCCGAAAATAGCATGCAAGCTGAAGTCATATTCAGTTGCGTTTGAAATAATTTCCAGATTTAATACAAATTTATTTACAATATAGCATGGTTAATATGTATAATTATCAAATGCTTATATATGCATATATCATGTCATTCAAAGGATTTCTTAAACTCGCTGTCGATTATGGTTAAAATTAGATTAAGGTGTCAAAATCTGAAAGAGGAAACATAACGTTGACTATTGAAATGCGGCATTTCTATGTATGCAACAGTGTGAATAACTTTTCCTCTCATTTACTCGGCATGCAATAAATGTGAATTCATTTTAGAGGCCGTAAGCACGAGTAATTATACATATATTCCCAAAATTAATGAGGAAAATTTGGGTAAACAATTCATCAATGAATCATACCATACTGACAACCGGGTCCCATCCAACCTGCTGCACATCCTCTGGAACAATTGCCGGTAATATAGTCACACTGTACATCGTCCACACAGTGACATCTGTACATACATCCAGGTCCAAACTGGGACTGGTTATTATTGTACCCACCTTTAGGGCATGACGAATCTGAAAAAGGCCCAGAAAAAAAAGGATGGATGTATTAATTAAAACGTATTCCAGTGATGTAATACCTGTATGTGGCTCTAACTGAGATATGTGGCTGTACTTTGTGTATATTGTTTTTCCCATATCATCATAAATACCATCAGCTGCATTTAGAGTTGTGTCTGTTTTCCCCATTCTGACTACAATGCATAAACTTGGTAATTGATTTGTTTTATAGAAAAATAAAGAAACAATAGATGTTCAAATAGACTATATGCATACAAATGGTAAATAACATGTTATACACTAGTACAAAAAAGCAGAATGGAGGATATATATATATATATATATATATATATATATATATATATATATATATATATATATATATATATATATATATATATATATATACAATAGTAGCACTATGAATGGATTATTCATCCACCTGCTCTATAAAATGATATAGTACATGTATTTGTGTTATGAATGTCTTTGCTTGTTATGTGTTGTGATTAGCTTTTCATAACCTTCTTCTCATTTCTTGCTATGAGAAGGAATTACTCGTAAGTTGGGGAACGTCTATATCCATGGTAAGAGAGAGAGAGAAAGAAGAAAGAAGTCAGGCTCTCTTAAAGAGAGCGCCACGATGATAAAACAGCTACATCTGTAATTGAAGAGTCAACGTCAGTTTTCTGCTAATGCGTTATAACTGATCTGACCTGATTCGCGCATTTCTATTTATACGTTTGCGGCCAGACAAGGTCATACCCTTCTACGCATCAGTCAGAAAACTACGAACTCTACAAACCCGGTCGAGACCAGTTCTGACAGGTAAAAACTACCTTACTTACGTCATAAGACTCAATTCTGTAATCATCTACACCGGCCTTAACGACGTCAGACCAAATATGGATATCCGTTAGTTGGAAGCCATCTTGTTTCTGTATCGTCTAGAGAAATCTTACTTCAGCTTCATTAACTGAATTGAACTCATGCCAACACTAGGTCAGAAACATATTCTTACTAATGTAGCTTAGAACTATAGCTGAGCAGGCAAAATTCATGTATAATGTTTTTCGTATACAATCTCACACAACATTGTATATTGGCAATGTTCTTAGCTACTTTTACTTGAGTTATAGTGTGGTTATATACATTGCCCTTTTTTACTTGCTCAACAACCATTTCTATTCTATATAGTTGTGTTACAAAAACAAATGAAATTACCTTTAATATCTTTTAACAAATAAAACATTACTTTAATTCAATTCAAAAGAAAATATCAATCTTATTAATTTTACTAAAACTTTAATCCTAACAATACCCTCTAGTTAATTTGAGCCGAGTCCTCGAGGCTCGAAAAGAAAAATCAATTTTATTCATCAAACAAGATGAAAGGTCAAAAATACAATGATAAAAAAAACATTGCGAGACATTTACGCAAAGTTTAAAAATACAAAGTTTAAAAATGCAATGTAAACACTGCAAATATATTGCAAAATACCAAGTAAAATACAAAAAATACAATGAGAAGGTACATTGCAAAATACTCAATTCAAATTCAAAAAGTACAATGAGGAGTACAATGCAAAATATTTGATAAAATTCCCAAAACACAATGGGAAGTGCATTGCACAATAGTCAGTCAAATTCTCAAAAATACAATAAAAAGACAATGCAAAACTCGTGATAAAATTCCCCAAAAATAGAATGGAAGAACTTAGCAACACTGGATAACTTCATAAAATAGAGTGAAATAGCGTGGTAAGACATTAAATAAAAATTTAAAAGTTTACGTAACTTAAACAGCTTTACAATATAAAATTCTGCAAAACCTACATATAAACTAGTCTTGTCAGACGATTGTAACACAAAATAATAGCATACAGTTCTTGTTATCTTTATTTTTCTTTTTCTATTTTAGTGTAATCTTCCTTTGTGTTCTTTTTCTGTATTTCTTTTTCTCTTTTATATGTTATTCGTATAACATTAGCAGAACATTTTTATGGGTGAATACTTATTATATCGAGAGTTTGGAACTGACAATTTAATGTTGCAGTAGCCTTAATAACCATGACGTATGTTCACTTGCAATCAACTTTGACCTGTGCGTGTATGAATATGTAACGCCTTTGAATTAACCTAAGAACAATGAGTGAGTCTAGTGCAGCTTGAAATGTACGTGTTTTATCAACGTTATCTTTGACGCGTGAAAGAGAATGTACTGCCATTATCTTTTCAAATGAATTTTTCTCAGAAGCTGGCTGTATATAGACCAATAGCTGCTCATGTCTTGAGAGCTATGCATTACGTGATCTCTGTCGAGTAATCGCGCGGACATTTTGACTATTTTATCATTTATGGCGAATGCGCCAAGACACCGTACCATAAGGTACATGCTTTCATACAAATGGTATGAAATCGTGAGAGATAAACCTCTAAACATTGTCAAACCCATGCATTAATGAGATTGCTGTATTATACCGCGTATTCGTTTTAAGACGTATTATAACTGTGAAATAATATCATTATGTAGCTTCATTTGACATCCTTGTAACAATATTCGATACATTCAATTAAACAAGTCCGTGTAAACCTGATTTAAACTGTGAATCCACTTATAAGCTGAACTATACAAAAGTGGGGGATGCTGGAGATAACCCATGTTTCAAATTGTTTTGTTTTTATGTTGTTGTTTGTTCTGATACTATGTACTCTGAATTCAGAGTTAAAAAGAAACATATACCTACGAACCAATCCAAATTTCATCCATACCTTAAGAGAAAGAAAGAGAACTGAGAGATTTGGCGCCAGAAAGAAGAAAAGAGAAATAGAAGGTATGAGAAGAAAGAATGGAATGGACGATAGGACTATAATTTTATCTTCCAAATACGAAGGAATTTGTTCTTTTTTATGTTTTCAGAATTTCGTATTGAATTCAATTACGAAATATTCGACTTCGTCGTTTGCGACGTGTGTTTGATTGTGTGCGTGTTCTGTGAGATGCTTCTTTTAATGCCTGAGATACATTCTCCGTTGGCTGCCATGATGGCGTGGATCCATCTGACCACTTAACCAAAAAATTCTTCTTTCCAGAAATCCATTTGGATTTCAACAGTTTATCAACTAAGTACCATTCGGTACCATTGTTGGTTGGTGATTGCTCATTGCTCGTTTGATCATTTGATGTTTGTGTTGACTGTGGAGGTGTACTGACTGTGTCCGGTGTCGGAGGTCTATAATCCCTAGGATCTTTATAGTGCTTAAGCCTGTTTGCGTGTACAAGTGATTTCATTTCTTTATTGTCTGAACAACGACGTAATCTGTAGGTGCTATTCGGACCTACTTGAGTGATGTAATATGGACCTTCCCAACGAGGATAAAGCTTTTTTGATAACCCTACAGGTATATGTGAGATTTGTAAATGTACATAATCTCCAACGCGAAAGGATGGTTCTTTTGTTTTCTGGTCAAACCTCTGTTTGCTTGTGCTTTGTGCTTCACGTGTATTTGCTTTAGCTATTTCTTGAACTATTTTCAATCTTTGAATCAATTGATCTATGTACTGTTGTGTTTGTGTTTGTACAGTTGCTTTAGGCGTAAGAGATACATCTAAGGGTAAAGTCATTTCTTTCCCAAAGACTATGTAATACGGTGAGTATCCAGTAGAATTAACTGCTGGACTCATTCGGAATGCCATCATTACGCTGGGTAATATGGACGGCCAATCATCTTGGTGTTTACTACAGTAAGCACGTAGGGCCTGACTAATGGTACTATTTTTTTTCTCACATGCAGAGTTAGTTTGAGGGTGGTATGAACTAGTATGGTGACGTGTTACTTGAAATAATTCACAAAGTGCGAGTACAATTTGAGACATAAAATTTCGTCCACGATCACTGACAAGTGTTCGCGGTGCACCATAACGTGTAAATATCTCATTGTACAAAACACTGGCGATTTCTGTTGCTGTTTGAGAACGTAAGGGAAAGGCTTCACACCAATGTGACAAACTATCTGTCACCAATAAGATGTATTGATAACCTTCCTTACTTTTTGGCATGCACAAAATGTCCATGTGCCACCTAGAGAATACGTCATCTGGGGGCAATGGGTGCAATGGAGCTTTTCGTGCGTTTGTGTCCCGTTTAATGAGCTGACATTTAGAGCATGATGTAATGTAGTCATACACATTTTGATACATTTTAGGCCAATAATATTTCTGTTTGATAGCTTGATATGTTCTTTGAACACCAAAATGACAACCTCCTGCTTTTGAATCGTGATAAGATAGAAGGACATCGAGTCTCAAATTTGTGGGTAAAGAATCTTGTTTTATGAGTTGATCTGGAGAAGTTTTATGTTTTGTACGAGGCTGGAAAAAAATGATGTAAGACACCATTGATTAGTTCATATTGATTTGCTTCATATGGAATAGCTGTTGCGCGACGAGTGTTTTCTGGTAATATTCCTTGTTCTAAGTAAACATACATGTCCTTAAAATCAGGGCACTCGCGCTGATATTGGGCGATATCCGGTAATTCTTTAGAACTACTGCAAGGTGTGTTATCATTAGTCTGTAGTGGAAATAGGTTAGTAGTATTTTCCTTATCGTAAAAGAATGTGACTTCTGTCATTTCTTCTTGAATGGAGTGTACTGATGATTCTAACTGAGTCTGAGTGTTAGTGCATGCTGGAGATTTTTCTAACTGGCTGTCAGTCTTAGCTGTTTGGTCGTAGTTTCGACGTGAGAGTGCGTCTGCATTTGTGTTTTTATGGCCTGGAGTGTATACGATATCAAAATCGTATTCCTGTAAGCGAAGTGACCAACGAATTAGTCTATTCGAAGTGTGTTTAACTGTCTTTAGCCAAACTAATGCCTTGTGATCTGTAATGACAGTAAATTTCTGATGTGATAGGTAAACATGATATGTTCGGATACCTTCTAATACCGCTAAACACTCCTGTTCAGTTACTGACCATTGTCTTTCAGCATTTGTTAATGTTCGTCCACCATAAGCAATGACATGCTCTTTGTCGTCTGTCCCTAACTGAGACAAAATATAACCTAGAGCTGTACCACTGGCATCACATGTGAGTCTAAATGGTTTATTAAAATCAGGATAAGCCAAGATAGGAGCTGTGGTCAAGGCTGTCTTAAGAGTTTCAAATGCTTTTTGACACTTGTCTGTCCAAAGAAATGAACTGTCTTTTGTCAATAACTTATTTAAAGGTGTTGCTATCGTAGAATACCCTTGAACAAATTTTCTGTAATAATTGCACAACCCTAGAAAACTCCTAACATCTTTCTGTGTTTTTGGAACAGGAAACTGTGTAACTGTGTCAATTTTGGACTCATCTACTTTAATTCCTTTTGTTGAGAATTTATGACCAAGATAAATAACTTCAGATGCTGCGAATACACATTTTGATGGTTTGAGTGTCAAGTTTGCTTGACGTAATCGATCAAAAATAAGTTCAAGGTGTGCTAAATGTTCTTCAAATGAATTGGAAAAAATAATAATGTCATCTATGTATGCAAGACATGTTGACCATGGTATACCTCTAAGTACATGACCTAAAAGAATGCAATATGTGGCGGGCGCGTTTCTGAGTCCATACGGCATTACATTCCATTGGTAAAGACCACGTGATGTTATGAAAGAGCTCTTATGTTTTGTCTCTGGATCCATTTTAATTTGCCAAAATGCTGAATTTAAATCTAATGTACTGAAAAGACATGGTTTAGTTTGTCCAACTGCATCAATTACATCTTCTAATCTTGGAAGAGGGAATGTCATTGGTTGTGTCACTTGATTAAGTTTCCGATAGTCAATGGCAAAACGATATTCCCCATTTTTCTTTTTGACTAAAACAACTGGAGATGCATAGCTAGAAGAACTGGGTTCAATTAGTTGGTGTTCTAATAATTCATCTACCTGTCTGTCAATTTCTTTATTGATGTGCGGAGACGCACGATAAGGTTGACAACGAATTGGCATGGAATCACCTGTCTCTATTCGATGAGTAAATACCGTAGTACTTCCTAATTCTTCTAAGTTCAAGGCAAACACATCCCTATGTTTATTCAAAAATAATTGAAGTTCTTGTTTTTTATTTTCTGACAAATCTGAAGAGTGTAAATCAAAATTAATTGGTTCTCGTGATGTACTAGTTTGTGTGTCCACAATGTCAGGTGTATCAGATGTGATATTCTTGTCATAAGTGTCCTCACTAACAGTAAATATGGTCTGTGGGTGTAGTACGTCTACATAAGCTAGTACGGTATTTGCCTGTATGTCTATAGCTTGTGAAGTAGGATTCAAGATCTGAACAAAGTTATTTTTCGAAACCGTTACAATTGTTGTAGCTGTCAAAAATGTGGAGTTTGACATAGTGTGAGATGGTTCTAGTAAAACAGGTGTCCCTTTTTTGATTTTACTGATATGAATAGGAATGGAACAACAAGAGTTTGGTGGAACCGTAGTGCTTCTGTTTACACGTGCTAATCCTGACTCAGTACGGATCAGATTGATAATTACCGTATCGTCTAGCAAAGAGAGCGTTTGTGTATCTAGATTCACTACTGCTTTGTATTTAGTGAGAAAATCTAAACCCAGGATGACTGAATTTTTTAAAGCAGGAATAATATAGAATGAATGAGAGAAGCGTATTCCTCCTATTTTCAAAGTAAGGTTAATAATACCTAAGACAAAATGTGTCTCTCCGCCGGCTCCTATAATATTAGAAATATCTGACTGTTGAATTTGACGTGAATTGAATCCTGCGCGAGAAAGGAAATTTAGGTTGATGGCCGAAATAGACGCGCCTGTGTCCGCTAAAGCATTCGTGATTTTGTTTTTAACATAAAGAGGAACAAGATTTTTGTGAATAGGTGTGACTAATGTGATTTGTGGTTCTCGAGTTTGTTTGTGGCAAGGTTGTAACCTTTGATTTGGCGCGAGTTTATCTTGTTGTTGTGGGGTAAAGCATACTCGTGCAAAATGACCTGTTTTGTGACACAAGTAACACTTTCTATCGAGCGCAGGACATAATCTTCCGTGTGATTGAAAACAAATACCACATCTAAGACAGAATGGCTTACGACTATGTAGTTGTGGCTGGTAGCGCGCAGCCCGAGTAGGTAACTGATATGTATTGTTATCGCTAGATTTATGTACTGAACTGGAGAAATAGTTTGGAAAATTAGCTGTCTGAGAAGACGATGTATAATGATGAGAATTATTGCAATGCAGCCGAAATGGTTTGTTTTTGGCACGTACGAAGGGTTGAGATATTACATGTACATTGTTTTCTGTGTTCTGTTCTGAGCTGACTGCTTTAATTTCATCTTTAAGATGTTTAAGTTCTTCTAAAATTGTGTTAAGTGTTGACCAATCATCATTCTCAGTTGCGACAAGAGATTTCTCTGCTAGATTTGCGGCTTGTCGTAAATCATCCATATTTGTTGGATTTTTATTCATTACGATTTGTTTAATAGCTGGTTTTAAACCTTGTAATGCAACTGCTAACAATATTTCATCTGAGATAGTTTGATTATTTGCAATTTGTAAGAGACGAGTTAAATAGTCCAAAACTGTTTCAGACGATTCTTGTCGAGTTTGTAAAATTGATAAATCTAAAATGATATCGTCAGTGTGAAACCTAGATGTAAAGGCAGTTACTAGACTTGACCAGTTATTCCTAACGTTATCAGGTAGCGATTCATACCATACTTTAGCATGTTGTTGGAGGTGGAAAGGAAAAGCATTCAGAATCTTAGCTTCTGATAAATCATAAAAATTAGCCCATTGTAAAAAATGATTTAGCCATTTAACAGGATTTTGTGATTGATCACCTTTAAAAATATCTAATGTGATAAGAGACATACCTGTACTTGAGAATCTGGTGTTTCCAGAGAAAAATTGCACTCCTAGAAATAATGTCAATAGTAATAAGTCACATTAACGGCTTAACTCACAATGTTCTGGGCGTTGATAGTAAATGTATACACAGTTAATTTGCCGTGTAAAAGTACTTTTGAGGAATCTTTGAGCTGACAAAGGTTACTGAAGTGCTGCTGCTGACGTGGTTTTGTGGGATGAGTTGATAGTCGTCTGCGTAAGAACTTGGTTTGGTTTCCAATCGTTGTCTACGTAGGATCAAGGAACCATAGTCGAATGGAGTGTGCGTCACTAGAACTGGATAGCGCGTATATACTGGTATATACATTGCTAGGAATCTGTGAAGCCATTCCAGCAAGTAGAATCACGAATCAGTCACGTGAACAGCTATCTGTATGATACAGGCAAGAAAATGCGAACATAGGCGGTATGAAGTCTGACGATCGTAAATATGTTAGTGCCAATCTCTCACATGAATCGTAATTATAAACACTCCTTCAAAGAAATAATCACTCCGCTGGCTTTGCGAGAGGGTACAGAGATCTGTAACATTCTCCACTCACTTGTTATGAATGTCTTTGCTTGTTATGTGTTGTGATTAGCTTTTCATAACCTTCTTCTCATTTCTTGCTATGAGAAGGAATTACTCGTAAGTTGGGGAACGTCTATATCCATGGTAAGAGAGAGAGAGAAAGAAGAAAGAAGTCAGGCTCTCTTAAAGAGAGCGCCACGATGATAAAACAGCTACATCTGTAATTGAAGAGTCAACGTCAGTTTTCTGCTAATGCGTTATAACTGATCTGACCTGATTCGCGCATTTCTATTTATACGTTTGCGGCCAGACAAGGTCATACCCTTCTACGCATCAGTCAGAAAACTACGAACTCTACAAACCCGGTCGAGACCAGTTCTGACAGGTAAAAACTACCTTACTTACGTCATAAGACTCAATTCTGTAATCATCTACACCGGCCTTAACGACGTCAGACCAAATATGGATATCCGTTAGTTGGAAGCCATCTTGTTTCTGTATCGTCTAGAGAAATCTTACTTCAGCTTCATTAACTGAATTGAACTCATGCCAACACTAGGTCAGAAACATATTCTTACTAATGTAGCTTAGAACTATAGCTGAGCAGGCAAAATTCATGTATAATGTTTTTCGTATACAATCTCACACAACATTGTATATTGGCAATGTTCTTAGCTACTTTTACTTGAGTTATAGTGTGGTTATATACATTGCCCTTTTTTACTTGCTCAACAACCATTTCTATTCTATATAGTTGTGTTACAAAAACAAATGAAATTACCTTTAATATCTTTTAACAAATAAAACATTACTTTAATTCAATTCAAAAGAAAATATCAATCTTATTAATTTTACTAAAACTTTAATCCTAACATTTGCCTTTCATAAACCATGAGAAGATATTTTATTTTTCTACGTTAGTACCATTGTCATTTTATTGTCTGGTACAGAAGCTTGATAATTTAACGAGTAGCGAATGTTTCGAGTATGGTTTCACAATAAAAATATATCCAGTATTTACGCTCGAAAATAAACATTTCGTCTTATTATAGAACAAACGTATTCCAAAAATGGAGCTTACAAATTTAAACTCTCATTTATTTTGGCAGTTTATTTTTCTCTTGTAATAGTTGGATATGTGCGACGAAATAATCTCTCTCTCTCTCTCTCTCTCTCTCTCTCTCTCTCTCTCTCTCTCTCTCTCTCTCTCTCTCTCTCTCTCTCTCTCTCTCTCTCTCTCTCTCTCTCTCTCTCTCTCTCTCTCTCTCCGGCGCAAAATAACACCGTTCTATTCCAAAAGGTGCCCCAGACCTATCATATGAATTGCATTCACGTAAACACATGGTAGGACTGCGATTACCTACTCTGTAGCAGGTATTCATATTGTTCACATCTTATGCGCTATTTCATTATATCTAGCCGTAATGCAAGCGAGATTCACCACTGCATCAGAGCCTATTTAATGATGTCGATGAACTAAGGGGACAGAGCTTTATGGAGACAAGAAAGGCGTTGAGACAAATTTCGCCAGCAAAAAATAATTTCGATATCTGAAACGTAATACAATTCATATTTATTTATTCTTGCTTGCAGACTGCTTGTTTTTCTTGATGAATTCGCGTCATCTACGTAAAATGTATGAAATACAATCTAAACTACAATCTGATAAGCAAGCTCAATAAATGTACGTTCCGTTTGTAAGAGTAGTTCTCTGTATGAGATGTGTTCAAGGAAAATATTTCATAAATAACTATATATGCCCTAATGACTTGCTGTTACATTATACAAATATGTTGTAAAAGCTGGTGAAAAATATAAACTGAAGTATAGTATCGATCGTTTTATACAAGTAGTGCAATGATGTCATATGCTTTAGCTAGATAAATATAATCCGAAATATTTCCTCATTTTTATTGCATAATTAATTCGTATAAATATGTAACACAAATCAAGAGAGAACAAAAGCGTAAAGGAAAGATTGGCATATCTAATCTATTTGGAAATAATGACAAATTAATCTGTCTGATATGTTCGAACATTAAGCTGTCATCGATGGTAATAGATTACAATACATTTACTTTAGCCTCCCTTGTCTGCCTTTAAACGTCGTCAAAATGATTGTTATGACTATACTGAAATAGTAGTAGGTACAATGTACATGACAAGGTTTTAAAAGAAATAATAATCTTGGTGTATTATCATTGAACGGGCTGTAAAAAGAAAATATTAATGAAAACTATGTTTCTATCCGACTACATATCCTCCTACCTATTTACATGAGGCCCTTAGTTGACGAGTGGTCTAATGTGCTAACGGTACATCGCGATCTCACCTCTGTCTGCGTGAGTTCGAGTCTCGAGTTCGGCTAATGTGGTTATATGAGAAAGTATCCCAGGAGCTTCTGTTGGGTCTGTGTTTCTTCAAAAGTTTTCCCGGGTTTATTCTCCACCATTTATCATGGCGCCATGTACAACATATCTAGTGCTAGGGTTAAACACGACGTTAAAACCTACAACAACAACAACAACATAAATTAATGAACATTACAGTTACTACTCATATTCTCCTGCATAAATAGCTTGCTTACTCACCTGCCGAATCCAAGAAAGAAAACATTAACAAAATAATAAAACTCTTCATAACTGTAAATACAAAATTATTTTCTATTCCACGTTCCAACTTAAACTTGTAATAGCATGTGCTCGATTGAAATGCTGTAGAATCAGCTAACTTCAAAACTTCCTTGTCTTACTATTCAAGGTAGTGCATGCTTGAGAAGGCAAATATAAATAAGTATATGGAAACATGAATCTACACTTTCAGTTGAGGATTCATGTCGCGTTTCTGGATTACAAACCCAGTATTATATTGACTAATTATACAACAGCAGTTGCTTCCACTATTGTAATACCAAACGGAATGTTTCAGTTTGAATTGTTTTATAGATTTAATGTTTGCAAGGCATTTTAACTTATTCAATTTTGTAGTTCTATTAGTTTTGTTAACTTTTCCAATATGCTATGAACTAATATTACTGCAGAATGATGGATAAATGTGGGGATTGCGATTTTAGGTCTACTATAGTCTGATTCTGTATTCATTACAGCCATGCCCATCTTCGAGATCAATTTCCATTTCATGGACATGTCCATTTTCAGCAAAGGGCCGGATGGATAAATACTCATGTATGTAAATAGAGGGTAGATTTTATAGGTGGCAAAGGGATATAGCTCTTAACCTTACTGTAATTGATGGAAGTATCCGTGAGTAACCAAATAGGAGCAATGACGTTACTCTGCGGAAAATAGACTTGCCCAAATTGTATGTAATATGGTGTCGTGTTAGTGTGAAAACTTCCATTAGGCATCAGTCGCGCAGACGATAAAGGTGTTATGGACACCCTGGTTGCATTCGGGTTGGAAATTATAAATCAATAAATGAATGGAGTAAGATTTATTGACTTTTTATCTCATTTATTCTTTTCGTTACTGAAATCGGCAGGGGGGTACAAGCAAACGGGTATATAGACTCAGACTATAGAGCTTACCTGCAAGGTCAATCACGTTAGTACCTCTGAGAAAGAAAACGAAAGGAAATATATGGTAAATTAAAATCCCTTTTGTATGGCTTTCATTTGTTTTAAACTAAAGTTGGTGAAATTTAATAATTTTGAGGTTGTTTGTTAATCTTGATATATGTGAATAACTGTCATGTAATAATGTTTGTTTATTTCTTCAGATGTGATATATACTCTTGACTGAGTATTTGTTCCTGTAATATTATTCTTTTGTAGTGAAGGGATACAGGAACAATGTTTCTAAATGGCGAGAGACGTTTACATTTAATGCGGGTGTATGTGACCCATGTGCGTGTTTGTCATGAGTGAACGAGTGAATGAATGAGTGAGTTATCGATCAGTGAAAGAGGTGCATTATGCGGACAATAACGTCGAGACCCATACACTGAATTAATGCCCAAGGCACTTGGCGTATTGTTCCGGACAAATGACACCCTTATCATTTTGTAAACTGTGTCTTATTGAAGAAGGTAATTCGCGAGAATTGTAGCACCTGTGTGTTTAGGATCTTCGTGTCTCGTAAGTTGTCGTCTTTATATTACCGTGATGCTTTATATGGAAATATCGGCGTACGGGTTTTGTATCACATGTCTCGTATGTAGTGTTGTTCTGTTCTGTTTTAGTATCGCATAATAAGTATATGTTCTGTTCTGATATATCATCGTATATTTGTTTACATGTATTTCCTTGTTGTTTATTTTCCTGTTATTCTTTTGTCTGCTATCGTTGACGCTAACTAAACCTTACGATATGGGTGTGTCGTGTTTGTTTATTTTGTGCAACGCCTTGCTCATATGCAGACATAAAAAAGGTTTTAACTGAGCATTAAAATCTATATCAATGTAGTGTCAATTTCTCTCTCTCTCTCTCTCTCTCTCTCTCTCTCTCTCTCTCTCTCTCTCTCTCTCATTACCTCATTTTGGAACAACGATTTGACAAAATAACATGAAGTGCCTGTAAATATACGAGCATTTGAAATATATTTAAACAAGCTAATAGGATGGGTGAACAATATAACATCAAAGTACATTATAGAATTAAAAAACTAAAGAGATGTTTACTATTTTACCTTTGCATGTAAATATCATCCTGTTAAAAACCTTCGCTTTACAAGACATAGAAACGATGTCTTAGCAGTTGTAATTTTCACGCAGCTGTCGGCCATGTATATTTCGCACTCATACTAAATGATAATACATAAACTGATATTTTAATCATATTACGTATCCCAAAATACAGGATTTTTTGACTCATGGAGGCTCTAATTAGTTTCACCGCTATGGTCATTGTTTTAATACGTTGCACTGGAGTAGAAATTGCACGAGTTCATGACTTTTTTATCTGGGTGATATATTTGTACAACAGATTTTTTTCTTAAGGCGGATATTTTAGGTACTTTGCAGAATATGTTAAATAGTACTTGCTTAAAAACTAAAGATATAGCTCTACTTTTCATCAAGGGTTAACCATTTATATATTCCTTTTGATTCGCTTTATCTGGAGTATATGTTGCGCAACAGGTGTTCTATGGCAAGATTTTGCTAAAGGGGATCTTCGTCCAGAATTATTTCGAATACTTTACATCACTTCCAAAGACTTAATACAGTCGAAATAATCAGCATATTTTATTTTTATTGAACATTGTAAAATAAATGTTTTTATTCTTGAATAATATCTAGGGATAACGTCAACCAAGTCCGCAGACTTACAACAGGAAAATTCAAATGAGGATAACTCGAATATCGGAAGAAATCAGACTGTTCAGTTATTTCCTTATAAACACCATCTACTGCGACCGAAGTTCACAATATCCCCACGTGAGAGAGCATACATCTAGTTTCGCCTCTAATATACCTATTCATATGACTAATCCTACAAATATGGGATGCTAAAGAATTATTCTAGAAACGTCGTCGAAACCCTATCAGCAAACGAGAGCCAGATGTTACTACAGTTTGGATGTATATTATTACGATAGCATGTTTTACCAGATTGTAACCGAATGGGATTCGGGACAAGTAAAAACACAACACAATGCTCAGTGAATAGATGGTTATGAAATGAAGAAAATAATATTTTCGACAGCGCATACACAAGTAAACACAATAACGCACCAAAAACACATCATGTAGGACTACTATATATATATATATATATATATATATATATATATATATATATATATATATATAGAGAGAGAGAGAA
>JAQISU010001236.1:18510000-18546834 GCA_029339505.1 Unio delphinus | reverse complement strand
GTATCAATGATACCACAAGGTGTAAAAACTTCTCATTAAAAGGAAACGAGGCTTGCCTTTAAATCAAATTTTTTTACAACGTGTGGTATATCATTCCCATAGCCTACATAATATACATATATTTTATTTATATAACATACATACACACATTAGTTCACTTTGAATGGACAACAGTATGTTGTGCGAGTTATTTAACTACTCACAATACCCAAAATTACATGCAAATTGATAAGTTGATTGTTTTCTTTTCGAGTTTCTATTTTTAGTCACATTTAGTCAATTAAAATAAGATACTCATAACTGAAACATGAAATATGTTTTTTTTTTTTTTAAATACACAAAGTGTTACATTACTAACACGAATAGCTTCTTCTACACTGAACCTGAACTGTCAGGCATTCACGTACTGGCTCCGGTGGCTTAGTGGTTTGAGCGTCTACCTCTGATGCGGAAGGTTGCCCAGCCGAGTCTTGCCAAAGACTTATGAAAGTGGTACTAACAGCTGCCTCGCTCGGCGCTCAGCGTTTACAGGATAGAGATCGACTGGTCGGCTGGTGTCCAGATAGTGTGATTTGGTGGTACATGATGCCACGTCTCTGCAGCATGACGCGCCCGTGCTAGACATAACTATAAACTGCCACTCTGCAGACATTGTAGCGATATGAATGCAAACGTATTAAAGCTACGTTATAAATCTAAATCACACAAACACACATACTAGCGTATGGTAATTGGCGTGATATAGACACTAAACGAAATTAGGAACCAACAAGAGATAATTAAAATATTGTATTATACTGTCAGTTAATCTAAATAATTTTTCTGTTTTAATGAACATTAGTAAAGACTATAAAGTTCTCTCTCTCTCTCTCTCTCTCTCTCTCTCTCTCTCTCTCTCTCTCTCTCTCTCTCTCTCTCTCTCTCTCTCTCTCTCTCTCTCTCTCTCTGTGTCTCCCTTCCCCTTTGAAAGATTTGAATAAACCTTACCATCATTCATTGGTTCAAAGCCATCGTCGTATGACTGGATATAAAGGGAAAAAATCGTAATTTCATGATTGTTCTCTTCTCTTTAGCAACAGAGAGAGAGAGAGAGAGAGAGAGAGAGAGAGAGAGAGAGAGAGAGAGAGAGAGAGAGAGAGAGAGAGAGAGAGAGAGAGAGTACCATTTGGACATTTTAATACACTGGGTTTAATTTTCGTGGTTTTGTATTTTTTTAAATTCATTTATGTGGGTACCTAAAGTCGTATTTTTGCTTGTCAAAGTTTGCATATTAGTAGGTATTAAACTTAATGGTTTAACCTCTATAAATACCCAAAATAAAAAATACAAAAGAATAAAGCTAGGCAGATACAAACGGAGTTACATTAATGTTGAAAACAATACTAACACCTGTATGCGTACAAATCAAAGACCTGGCAAATTCACTAATTATACCGTGCTTTTGTCCTAGTGCATTACATTAGTCGAAGCCGACACAGCCAACAACACTAACACAAGAATGCCATCTCTATGAGCACATATACAACATGAACTTACCGTTGTTTCAGCTTGAGTTTTGTTTTGACTAGTTCAAACGATGTGTGGCATACATTGGTGGTTGTTTTGTGTTTTAAGTCATTTTATGATAGAGTCTTTGCGATGACGACAATTCCATCTCCGGGAGAGTGGCGGGGGATCGATTATATGCAGTGTTTTATTATTAGATCCGCGGTCTTGAGTTCATCGCCTGTTCTTTTTAGCCATATTTATATCAGGTAGAAGACGTCGGTATTTAGTCTTTGCCTCCACAATCCTGATCCCTGGCAGCTCATTACTCTTTTGCGAACCATCGTTTAATACCAAAATAAAATCATAGTAGCCTATCCTAGTCCCCGGGCATTTCTTGACTAACATTTGAGTAAAATCATGGAGAGTTTCATTGTAAAATGAAGATGCATTAATTGTATGGAGACATCATGTTTCAGTGACTCACTATCCACCTACCTGAACAATGCCTAATCCCATGAGCCTGTGTTTCATTAATAATAATGCATGGCATGCGCTACATTGATTAACTATTTCAGTATTACATTTAATATAATGGGTATGAAATATTCAATACTTTTTCAGCACATAAAAGCTTGAAATAAATTTATCTCTGATTTTCAGAACAAAAGACATTAAAGACATCATTTTAGCTGGACAAACAAATTAGTTTATAAGAGACTAAAATATATCCTCGTCAGAAAAATTAATTGAACAACCATCCCCTTCCACAGAAAAATAAAATGGTGAACTCCTTACTGAACAATGAATACTTGCTGCGGTGAGGAACAGTGACGTGTTTGTCTTTTATGGGCTGCAGATAGTTTTCAAAAATCACTTACATACGACACTATACATAATTATAGAGAAACAGAGTATTTACACATTTTATTTTTATTAAGAATATTTATTCAATTACAACATGAATGACCTCTTGGCCAATGTTGTAATTGTAAAACTGACAACTAAATAAAAGTAACATCAATAGTAGTAATATGGGGCACTCTAGCCTCAATGGAAAATCCAGTCAAAAACAGCTTGGGCTAATCTAGCCTCAAGGGGAATTTAACATGGTGGGCCTATCTAGCCTCAAGGGAAATTTAACATGGGGAACTATTTGGGCCTATTTAGCCTCAAGGGAAATTGAACATGGTGGGCCTATCTAGCCTCAAGGGAAATTTAACATGGGGAACTATTTGGACCTATTTAGCCTCAATGGACATGGAACATGGGGAATATGATTTGTATGGGTATAGGGAAACTGTCTAGGGACAAGGGAAAAAAAGGGTGGCAATGAAAGCTACTATCTTTTCGAGACTTATGAGTGGCCCTGAAAAGAGCCTTTGGATATTTCTTCTTCTTTTATTTTCTGCCATTGTTCCACCACCTTTTGATTTTACCAATGATTCCCGTTTTCTTCTTCTTTTCTTCTTCGGGAATCCAGTCAGGATGTCCCATAGCTCTAAACTTTTCCTGAACTCTCATCCATCTTAGATTGAGTAGATCAAAGTCCTCTTTTGTCTTTTTGTTCTTTTTTTCCTTTCTCTCCTTAGACCAGTTTTCTTTAATCTGGATCACCTGTTCTTCCATCACCATTCTCATCATTGCTTCTGCTTTCTTTAGCCTGTCTAGACCCCACTTCACATATTCCCACTCTATCAGATGTAATGTTTCTTCTAGAAAACACCTGACTTTGATGACATGATCAAGTGCTTGCTTCAAGTCCCCTATTCTTATATATTTTCTTTTAATACGTCTTCTTAATGTCTGGTCTTCCTCCTCTATCATACCTTCTAATAAATCTCTTGCTAATTTCAGTTGGCTTACAAAGCCATGGTTACTCTGAAATTCTTCCTCAAGTCTTTCCACTTGATATTCTGCATCAAGGATCCCAAACCAGCTGTCTCGGAGTTGGATAAACAATTCAAAATTCATCTTGATGTGTTCAAAATTGAATGGCTCCAAGGACCGACGATTGCGTATATATATCTTAAGCACGGACGTGAAAGTAAACACCCCCTACATTCACTTGTCATATTAGATACTATTCACAAATCCTATTATATACTATCCAAAATCACACCCTATACTAACCAAACACACGGGGAAGCAGCCAAAACAAACCCTACTATATACTATCCAAAATCACACCCTATACTAACCACACACACGGGGAAGCAGCCAAAACAAACCCTACTATATACTATCCAAAATCACACCCTATACTAACCACACACACGGGGAAGCAGCCAAAACAAACCCTACTATATACTATCCAAAATCACACCCTATACTAACCACACACACGGGGAAACAGCCAAAACAAACCCTACTATATACTATCCAAAATCACACCCTATACTAACCACACACACGGGGAAGCAGCCAAAACAAACCCTACTATATACTATCCAAAATCACACCATATACCATCTAAATAGAGTCAGTGTTTATAATCACACTACTCCTCTCTCACACCCATTGGCAATTGACATAGTATTTCTTTTCTTGTTATTTGTGTAGCCCTGAGAAGGACTGTTTTTAAAACTTCAAATTGCACCTGGTTAATGTTGGCATCTCCCAGGTCTAGCCCCACACACACATCTCCTACTTCAATCATTCTCCCAATTCACTCTTGTGATTGGGAGTGCAGAGGGAGAATGAGTGGCTTCACTATCCCAATCTTCTGTTTGAGGGATAGTGAAAGTCTCTTCATTTCTGCCTCTATTCCGCAACCGTGGATGCGGCTGAAGTTGTTGCGGTCGAGGCTGTGGTTGTTGCGGTGGGGGCTGTGCCTGAAGTGAACGAACTGGTTCTGGTGGTGAAGGTGTCCTCACCATGGGCTTAACTTGGCTAGTTTGCCTCATCATGCGGTGAGGCAAAATTGACCTTTTCATTTCCTTCTCCTCTTCTTTCTTTTTCCTCTCCTCCTCTTCTTTAATTCTGGTCTCTTCTTCTTTGGCTTCCATAACCAGTTCGTCTAGGAGACGCCTAGCATTCTCCAGGTGCAGTTGAAGTTCAATCAATTTTTCCAGTCTATTCATCTTTGGTATTGATGCGTCAACGATGGGTACTTGCTTGCTTGACTGAGTTTTTTATAGTTGCAACCACCCACTAGGGGTATTTGTGCAACTTTTATAGGTGCCATATCGGCACCCATTTAGGTGGGAGGGGTTGTTAATCCCTCCCTTAAAGTGCTTAAATGCACTATAAATTAAGGCGTTCCCCTGAATTACTAAAAAGTAACTATCAGGGGAAATGAAAGCCTATATTGGGGGTGGGTAGGAATGGTACCTACACACACCCACCCCTATCATCCAATCGAGCTTGTAAGGTAGCGAGGGGAAATGTTTCCTCATTTCGCTAGTAATTTGGTGAGTCGGAAATGGCAAAGGCGGAAAAGGTCCAGGTCCAGGAGGGCGTTGACACAGCAGCACACACCAGAGCACGCCAACAGCAAGACAGCACAGCAAAGGACGCAGCCCACACCTGAAAAACCAAGGTCATACTAAAGGTCAAATTCAGTCCAGTTGTACTAATGGACAAATTAACATCCAATATTGTGTTAGCCACCTGTGCAATTATTCAAATATTTAAGTTGAAGAATTATTATTTAAAGTCCTATCATTCAAATAAAACTAGTACATAAGCGTACATATAATAAGTCCCTAACAATTTTGAAAATTAAAATGTCTAAGCGACATATAATAGTGTAGTCAATGGTAGTTTGTTTTAGTTATGAATTTTGCTGGAGGTACCAATATAAGTCATATTAGATTTTTAGGGCCACGGAATAGTTGTTCAAAGAGGGGTACTCGTAACCAAATGAGTCCCCTATTATTCAGGCGAATGAAAAGATAAATGGCAAATATCTTTTCGTTGTACTGCTTTATCCGAGTAGTCCGATGGTGATGATTGATCAGTAGACAGCAGTAATTCATCGATACACTGGTTATCCAAGGTAGGATTTCGCTGACTTGGTGATATCATCCTATGGCAACCTGCGGGATACTCAATATTTTGATATCACCAGTCAGCGCGCCTCAGGTCCGCCATATTACTTAGATTCCCATGGCTGGTTGTAGTATGGTTCCAGTATATCGATGCAGGTGCAGCCAACTTCAAAATCCCTCATTATTCTTCTTCAAATAGTTTAAGTGGGCTATCCAGTTTCTCCATATCTTCAATTTCTGCCACTTGTTAAAGGGACTTATAAAAAATCCAAAATGGTTCCGCTGCATAGTCCACCGCTGTATATGTAGATGTTTCTCTCCGTAGTTTAGAAGTAAAAACGTCTCGGTTCGTCCTTAGCTGTGAAAGCCCGGGAAACATGCTTTCGCAATCCCCCTTGACGTCATCAGTTCGTCCGCTCCAGATAAGCCGTCCTACTCGGTCTGCAGTCTTCGCCTGAATGTGATGTCAACGATGGGTACTGACTGAACTGAGTTGTTTATAGTTGCAACCACCCACTAGGGGTATTTGTGCAACTTTTATAGGTGCCATATCGGCACCCATTTAGGTGGGAGGGGTTGTTAATCCCTCCCTTAAAGTGCTTAAATGCACTATAAATTAAGGCGTTCCCCTGAATTACTAAAAAGTAACTATCAGGGGAAATGAAAGCCTATATTGGGGGTGGGTAGGAATGGTACCTACACACACCCACCCCTATCATCCAATCGAGCTTGTAAGGTAGCGAGGGGAAATGTTTCCTCATTTCGCTAGTAATTTGGTGAGTCGGAAATGGCAAAGGCGGAAAAGGTCCAGGTCCAGGAGGGCGTTGACACAGCAGCATCAACGATGGGTATTGAATTGAATAATAGGTTTAAAGTGCTCCGTCCGTGAGGCTCTTAGCACTGTTTTATCCTTCAAAAGAAGGTTATTTAATTATCCCGTGGGTGGGAATTGTGCCGCGCACCCACTGGGCGTTTATGTGAACAGAGTTCACTATTTAATTTGGCCGTCACATCTGGTCAACATTGTATTGACACGGTGTGATTGGAAGGCCATTTGGGTGGGTAGGAATAGAACCCACACACACCCACCCCTACAGTATTCTTTGTATGTGCCTACCTCTGCAATAGCAGTAAGGAAGAGCGAGAGAAAAATAGTTTTCTCATATCGCCTATATCTGCAATAGTTATTGGGCGTGCATGCACGTATATTAACTTCTGCAGGCAGCAAGGGAGGCGAAGGGCCAGGCACGCGCTCATGCATCAAATTCAGTCCAGTTGTACTAATGGACAGCCTAACAACCAATAATGTGTAAGTCACCTGTGCAATTAGCCAAATATCCGAGTTATAAATATTTATTAATCATCCTAGCATATATAGGGATTTAGTACCATGAGCGTACATACAAAATCCCTATGTATTTAAAATTAAAATGTCTAAGCGACATATAAAAGTGTAGTCAATGGTAGGTAATTTTTGGTCATAAATTTGTTGAAGGCAATGCCAAAAAGGTCAAATTTGTCTTTTCAGGGCCAAATGGTTAGTCAAAGAGGGGTACTCTAAACCAAATGAGTCCCCTATTATTCAGTACAGTGAAATGGCAATGTATCTCCGACATCTTGCTCCGCTGTCTTCGACTCGGGGTGCAGAAGGTGGAAGACACAGCATCGACTTCTGTATCCTCCTGTTTCCCTTCTGGCTGGTTAAGTTATATCGTCTACTATGCTGAGAAGTGGTTTGTGGAAATGTTTTCTGCTTCCACGAGATGTCCCTCCATATTTGCCCAAGCAGTAGTGACGCCTCGTTGTGCCTCGTGCTTGGGCGGCCATTTTGGTTTTTCTTCGTGGCGCCATTTCTTGGTCAGCATGTAGGGATTTTGCAGCAGTCTACCTTCTGGTGGCTGGTCGTAGTTCAGTGGTGAAGTCTTTTCATGTAGTGGAGTATATCTCATACACTACAGCTTCTTCCTGCTCATACGGGTGCATTTTCTTTTAAGCACTCCTAATTGGCAGGATTTATCGCACTGCCGCCATGCTCACTCTGGATAGCCGCTGTCCCGGTCTTGTCAGCTCGGTGTCCACTGCCTGAATGAATGAATGAACGATGGGTAATTGATTGATATGATAGGTTTAAAGTGAATCGTCCACTTGGGCTCTTTTCACTGTTTTATCCCTCAAAGGAGGGTTATTTACTTTATCCTGAGGGGAAGGAATCGTGCCACATCCCCTGCAGGCATTTATGCACTCATAGAGTGCTATTTACTTAGGCCATCACCACTGGGCAATACGTGTACTGCCTCTGGGTGTGACTTCGGCCGTCACCACGGGCAATAATTGTACTGCCTGGGTGAATGTAAGGCCATAAGCCATAGGCCATAGGGTGGGTAGGAATGGAACCTACTCACACCCACCCCTATCATTCTGTTACCTACCGATCTGCAAGAGCAGTGGAGCGAGAGAAAATTAGTTTTCTCATATCGCTTATGTCGGCGTAATGTGGTCGTGCAAGCACGAGAAATTACGGCAGCAGGGAGTAAAAGTGATGAAAGCCAAGCGCTCACCTGTATATCAAATTCAGTCCAGTTATACTAATGGACACCCTAACAACCAATAATGTGTAAGCCACCTGTGCAATTTACCATATATCAGAGTTATAAAAATATTAATTAACATCCTATACAAATAATAGGGACTAGTACTATAGTGTACATATGAAGTCCCTATTGTATTTAGACTAAAGTGTCTAAGCGACACATAAAAGTGTAGTCAATGGTAGGGGAATTTGGTTATGAATTTGTTTCGCAGTGCCAATAAGGTCAAATTATTCCTTTTTAGGGCCATGGAGTTAGTCGAAGAGGGTACTCGATACCAAATGAGTCCCTATTATTCAGCAAATTGACTGTAACAATGAACATCGTTTCATTGTGAGGCTCCTCGTGGTCTGGTGGATGGCCGCCATGCTTGTTAGCCCTTACATTCACGGCGGTCATGTATGTCTTCAGTCGTAGTTAGTACGAGTAGCTACCTCTTTGTCCTCTCCACTTCCGTTTCTGCCGCAAAACTGGTTCGGGAGTTACAAAACTTCTATGTTGAGTCCATTTTGGCAGCTGCTGCTTTCCAAGCCCAGTATACCCTCCATTTCCACCACTGCCGCGAAGATATTCGGGACTTATGTGGTTTCCATTTCGAGCCTCTTGTACTCGTCACTGTACTACAAGTTGAGTTTTTCTTTTTCTGGAGAAAGACGGGGTGACATCACACAATTTGTCCTTGGCAAAGCCTGGGATATCATCATGCTAACATGGCGGCCCACGTCCATGTTTGGGCGGCACTCCTATTGTGACGTCACCAGGTCCTAGCTCCAGTAAAGCCGTCCGACTTGGTCTGTGTCCTCTTGCTGAATGTATGTATGATGTATGTTGTGAACGATGGGTAGCCAGCCAGACTTTATATATAGTTCAAGCGCGGACGTGATGGAAAACACCCCCTACGATTACCCAAAAATCTTACAGTATCCCTATCATTACCAAAACACGCGGACGTGATGGAAAACACCTCTAGATCCAAGAAACTTACATTATCCCTATCATTACCAAAAAAACAAAACAAGCTGACTTTTAAAATAAAACACTCACTCACTTTTATACTTGACTCATATTAATTATACATTGAACAAGTTATTTTGAAAAAATACGTTGTGCTTATAGAGACACTTCAAAACAAAAGTAAAAAGAGACAGTGATTATAGACTCACTTCTAATTTTTTTCTAACTTCCTCACATACCATAAGCAAATTGAATGATTAATTCTTTTCGAGAATATTGGGTAACCCTGAAAAGGGCTGTTTTTTTGTGTTTGTGTGTACGAGGAAGGATGACAATCTTTTATCGTCTAAGATTGCGTCCTCGTTTGGCTACACGATAGGGTCTGCTTCTTCGGAAAGAGAAAGAGAACTCTTTCGTGTCCACACGACAGTCGACAAAACTTCTGTCTGGTTCCTGCTGATGTTGTTGCTGTTGCTGATGCTGCTGATGCTGTTCTCTTTGCTCTCTCTGCTGCTTTTGAAGTCGATACTTCTCAGTCCATTCTTCTTTCTCTTTTTGAATTTCCTCTCTGAAGAGTTCTTCTATGAGGTCTTCCGTTACTTGTAGCATTCTTACATTCTCAATCTCTTCAGGCTTTGGCATCAGATTGTGTCTGATACAATGCAGAGTGACATAAGCTTCGTTCAGATTAGCTAGTCTTGAGCACATCTTCGTAGTAGGATGAGTCAAACAATGGATGGCCAGACTGGAGACTATCCCTGCTTTATATGGTTCAAGCGCGGACGTGATGGAAAACACCCCTCTGCGGTTTAGGGTTTTGAAACGTTTAGATAGTTTGATGTGAGGGATAGAAAGAAAAGTCAAAGAGCATTTATATGAATACAAATGTAAAACAAACGACAGACGCATTGGTTTTCAAAACACAACATTTTTATTCAAATAACAAACATTATTTCAAATAACAAACACAATTTTATTAAACTAACAAACATTATTTCAAAGAACAAACATTTTTTCAAAGAACAAACATGTTTTTCTTCCATAACACTAATACATTATCTTTGACATGGTTGACAACGTTGTGAATTAAATTGAGATTTCCACTGTTGGAAGTCATTGGGCGATTGATGTACACTACGTTTCCTAGCTAAAGACAACAGATAGCCATAATGGTCACAAAACCATCGATCTACTTTGTCATCGTTTCGAGACGAATGACGATCAAAATAAGTCACTAAATGTTCTAAAGAATATCCAAGACTGCGATGATGCAGATAATAGATACAATATTGTCCACACACCATAGAATCTGTGCTTTGTAATTTCACATTATTGAATCGTGTCGTCTGGGCATTTCTTCTCATAAAGTCAATGATATCATCTTCGAAAGGAGGCAATCCATACGAATCAAAATACTCCGCACATCCCTCTTGAGGAAAGTAGACTGCTACCCAGTGAGTTCCTGGAAGATGACTGTCATCTGTGTTGATGACATAAGCTTGATTCTCTTGAGGTTTGCGATGAGGTAGTTCATCTTTAGCACACACGACAGGATTCCAAGAAGCAGTGTACGAACTACGGTTCAAAAGATAATAAAGTTCCCAAGTATCCATTTTTTGTTTTGTGTAGCCTTGTTGTTTTTTTCTCCTTTTTTTCACAGGTGATGATAAGTCATCAATTCAATCCAGACTTTTTGTTTGAAACGGTCTGACAAGTAACTGATGGTTTGCTTCGTCTCTTTACTCTCGGCCAAGAGAGCTTCGATGCGATCGATTTCTCGAGCAAACAATGGAGGAGAGGAATGATCACGTAAGCCTTTATACCACTGAAGTAACACGGCTTCTTCGGAGATGAGACTCCAAGCTTCGTTCAGATAATTGTCCAATTTTTCTTCTTGACTCATCATCATACATTTATCGTGTTGAATTTGACTGGGATGATCGATTTGACATCAATAACAATCTTTTTTAATCAGGTCCCTCATTGTATCTTCCAAGTGTTGTGCAAAACAAGCCACTAACTGTTGTTCCTGTTCTGGCCATCTGGATTGCATGATCACTACTTCTTCTTTTTGGTCTTGAGGGTTTGCTTTTTCTGTAACCTCCCATTCCATGGATTCTCCACTATTCAAAGAAGGACAAGGGTCTTCCATAATGTCTAATAGTCTAGAATGACTTCTCTCAAACTGTTGATTTCTATGGTATTATCGAATTCGGCATACAGAATGATATTCACCGTTTCGGGAAGAGGTGCTGCAAACTGAAGTTCCACACGCAGTTGCCCAGATTTTATAGGGTGGAAATGGCCCTCGTCGCTGCCTTGGTCTGGAGTGAAATCAAAAGCCCACAACGTGTAACCTCTTGCATAGTCGTCGTAGGAAATGCCGTGACTGGTGTTGGTTCCTAACTGTCCTGTGGCTTCGTACAGCGACAAGTACGACCTCAAATAATTTTTCTGTTCGCCAAAGTCGGGTTCGAAGGGTCTGATACATAAAGTTTTGCCATCGCGACTGACTTCAATTTTGGATACTCTGCAGTGCTTAAACTGGAAAGGATTTTCATCGTGGGCACCATTGAGGGCTGCATTGCTGACGATACCAATGAATAAACGTTTGGGTAACTGTCCTTGGAACAGATGATCTTCGATCTTAGATCGGAGTCCAGCGGCAATGGTGAAAGTTTTGACTTCCACGCGTCGTATCGGATACTTGGCTGTCGTTCTGCTCAAAGTGTGACTGATATCATTCCCCACTTTAGGTAACACATCCACGCGACGTACGTATAACCTGGCTTCTTGGATAATGGTTTTGTATTCGTTGGCATGAGCCATCAAATGGAAAGCAGTACTACTTCGATTCAGTCTCAAGCGAATATCTACTCCGTTCAGCAAATACTTCTCTTGAAACCACATGTCCAAATGCAAACGATCGAACAGTTCTAAACTACGTCCCTGCAAAATTTTCTTTCGACGCTCGTTAAAACCTTCATTGTGAGGATCGGCAGGAGCGCTGCCATCAGCAGCTGCTGCTACGGGCAAGGCTGTGTCGTTAAACTTATCTGCGGTGTCAGGTTTCCATACCACGCAAGCATCTAGATGAGTGTTCTTGGCTTCTTTTCCGTACGTCAAGAGATTTTCGAGGTACACTCGGTAAGGGTAAGTATCCATGCTACTGCTGATCAGTTTGTTATTCATGTACAAATCCACATCGCTGAACAAGGAATGCATGAAATTGTTGACAGGAGCTACTCTATCATTGGCTCCTGGATTGGTGTTGTCCGTTTTGGTTACTTTCACTTTCAAATACAAGTAACTGTTGTTGAGATCGATGTAATCTTCGGGTTGTCCTTTGATTTCAAACTCGATGGGAGCTGAATCCGTCAAAGAGGAGACGGGATGAAATTCGACCCATTGAGCTTCTTGCATGGTAATCATCGTGGGTGGCATGGCAAAGAGATCCAGTTCCGACTTGGAACAGGCACAAGATTCTTGGTGCATCATTTTTCTTTAGGTTTTTTTCTTCACTTTTAATAATCAAAAATGTCTAAGTCTCGAGCGGTTCTTTTTTTCTTTGTCTTTCGAACTTTAGAGGTACGAAGACTTTTGAAAGGGTGTCTTCGTCGACGCTTTCTACCTTGTCCTTGCTGTGTCGTCAGGGAAGTAGGAATGTCAGACTCGGTACCGTTCAGGGCATTTATAGGACTTTCTCGTCGACCCAAAATCTCTTTACCCGTTTGAACCAAGGCATTTTTGCCTGCTCTCAAAAAAGCTTCTTTAGGGTTTTGTTTGTCAATGAGAACATTGTAAAGAAAATCCTTGCCGTGAGTCAATGCGGAATCTTTTAAGGTGTGCAATCCTCGTGTCACCATTGGTTTTAAAACAGGGACCACGGAACGAAAGGCTGATTTAAACATATCTCCTAAACCATGTCCTCGTTGTCGAGTGACTCCTTGGTACACAGGATACATCACTTTTTCAGTTGTTGGAGAATCGTTTTTGAAAATGGAGTTTCACTGTGACTTTCCCTTTGGTAAATGGAATATTTTGACCTAGTTCTCCTTTTATAGTAATGTTGACACTGTCGAAATACGACTTACTGACGGGTAAATAATGAGGATGCACAAATTCGCGGTGAACGTGATAGGTATTTCCACCTTCCTCGTCAGCGGTAGTAGTATCTACTTTGAAAGGAATGACACGTAGTAACGGTACAGAGGTGTGTCCTACCACATTGTACTCCACCACATCGGAGTACACAAACATCAAATTGAGTCCTTGGTTCATTTCTACAGGGGATCGAAAATATTTGGTAAAATCCAAGTTACTGGATATGCCTGGTATTTCTTTTTTGTTCGGGATTATCTTGAGGTCTCCACCTAAGATATCAAACAATTCAGGACAAAAGGTAATGGCTATTATTTTCTTCTCTGAAAATTTGATCATGAAGCGGCGAGCCACTTTAATGTACTCAAAGGTAACACTTTCTCTGATTTTGTCCAGGGGTTTACCAAACACAACATTGAACTTGCTTGCAATCGTAGTCACTAAATGTTGACCGCTAAAATAGTAGCCTGCAGGAATGGTCAACACATGAGTGGACAGTTGTTTAGTTGTGGGTCCATCTGATTTCTTGTTGTCAATGCCAGTGATACCTCGTTCATCTAAGGCTTGTTGCAATTGCTTGTCGTACACTTCAACTGTGAAAAAGTTTTGATTTTCGACGACGTTTTTAATTTGTGTCGGGTGTATTTTTTCCACTAAAGCTGCTTCCCAATGATCATCTTGATCCAAATGCATGGCTTGAGGTAATTTAGACGTGTAACAACACAATGTGTTGTTAGGAAACACCTCCATGGAACTGTCACTGGGTAACGTTAAGTAAAATTGGTTAATAGTGTTGTTCATATTTCCAATGTTCTTCTGTCCGAGGAGTCACTCGAGGTTAAAGGAGTGTCTAAAAGAGGATTGTGATTGGAAGGGTGACTGTCAGGAGAAGGACTAACGTTGGCCGCCAGACTCCCAATATTGTTACTGTTGTTCCCGTTGTAAGAGTATTTCAGGGAAGGATTGGGAAGAAGATACCCGATGCAACTGCTGAGTAAAATGGTCCATAATTGTTTGTCTCCTTGTTGCAAACTCAGATTAGCAATGGCTGCACCAATGACACAATATACCACAAAGATTTGACAGAAAAAAACGATTTGCGTTTTAGGGACACGTTCTCCACACCACACCCACAAGGGTTGCTTTTGTAAATCTTGCAGAGATGACGTGGGTGAAGGAGTAGTCACTGTGGTTGCTGAAGCTGTATTGAAGGGCATGATGGTCACTTCTTTTTATAGTCGATGACGTGCGAAGCGTCAATCCAAGAATCAAAACTAGGAGGATATCCTTTCCAACGTACTTTGACTTCTTTGACACGACGTTTTCCTACTTTACGGGTTCTTCGTTCGAGAATGCTTTCAATGTCGTACACGTCGTCATCTTTTTTGGTGACACGTTGTAACTCAGGCAAGTAAAATGTTCCTTTTAATACTTCTCCGTTCATGTCTTCCAATTTATAGACGGTAGGATGACGATCGCGCACTCGTCCAGTAACACGAAACAATTCGGTGGTCCAGTTGGGTAAGTAACCTTTGTCGAAAGTGCGTTTGGTTTTGCCAATGCGTACCCAATCTCCCGGGGTTAACACTTCTCTACCTTTTTTGAGGAAAACCCTCGTCTGGGACGTGCCAAACAGACGCTCAAAAACAGTGACTTCGTTGTCGGGTGTCACCTCTTGTGGGGCACGTCCAATGCTTCTATGGTAAGATTGATTGTAGGCTTGGACTAAGTGCGGTAAGACGTCGATGTACATGAGAGTGTGTTGATGCGTAAAATATTTCCACATGCGTTCTTTCAAGGTACGTTGAAAACGTTCCACGATACTGGCTTTGGTTTCAGGATTTTCGGTGGTGAAAAAATGAATGTCACGTTTTTTTGATTCTCGTTGGAAAGCTTGGTTCAGAAATTCGGTGCCTTTGTCGGTTTGCCATCGAAGAGGGTGACGACCACTTTGTTTCAACACCAGTTGCAAAGCTCGTACTAACTCTCCGCTCGATTTGGATGTCAATGGTACGACCCAGGCAAATTTAGAAAAGACGTCGATGACACAAAACAAATATTTGTAGCCACGATTGTAGGTGGCTAAATGAGAGACATCAGCTAAATCGGCTTGCCATTGATGATCGATGCCTTCCACTTCAGTGCGACTTCTGTGAAATTTTCGTCGGATGGGTTTGTGTAAAGTGTACGTCGCTTGTTCTTGTAACCATCGTTGTACTGCTGGTAAACGGAGCTTTTTCAGGCGAGTTTTGGCAGCACGATACAATTTCTGAATGCCTCCGTAACCTGCAGGGTGAGCTGGATCGTAGTAAATGCTGGCTAATACCTTCTCCATGGTTTTCGTTAATAAGGTACCCACTCTTCGAGGATATTGCTTTGGGTGGGACGAAATGCGGGTTGTTTGGAAACGGTTTTACGTGTCCGATGTGCCACAGGAGTTGACGTCGAGGGTAATGGTGGTGGCGGAGGTAATGGGATAGCTTCTTTGGCCTTCTTTTCTTTTCTCACTTCTGGTTTCCTTTCTTTCTTTTTCACATCTGTCGAAGAAGGAGTAGCCATCATCTTTTTAACCCAAGTTTTGAGTTCTTCTCGTGGGGGAGTGGGGGATGGGGTTAACAAGAAAGTGGCAATCTTACTCGGAATGGGAGTAGCAGTAGGTGTTTGAAAGAGATCATGGGGTTCTTCTTCCTTGGGTAATGGTGGGGTAACGTCTGTTTTAACTGCTGTAGAGGGTGAGGGTGAGGGTGACGGGTTATTCATTAGAGCCTTAAAATCGGACAAAGTGGGTTGAGCTGTTTGTTCCACAGCTTTCTGATGAAAGAGTTGTAGCCGTTTCAAGAGTTGACCGTACTTTTGTGATTTTTCGGTTTCGGATAAATCGTGGCGATGGATCAAGGATTGCAATTCGTGTTGTAATTGCGACATCTCAGCCAAATTGGGATTGGGTGGTAAATGGGGGGATCGTTGTTCTTGCCAATGATGGTATTCCATCCATCGTTTGTAAGGAACCAAAGTTAGTTTTCGTCCTTCCATGGGCTTTCAAAGGTTATGTCTGAGATTGTGGTGCTCCACAGGGTCCTTTTATCTTCTACCCATCCCTTGAGTTAACCCTTGGGTCATCCCTTGCATCAAACCTGGTATTAAGCTTGTCAACATAGGAGCAAGAATAGGTAAAAATCCTCCGCGTTGCACGAACATCTTTTTCTTTTGACGGACGGATATTTTCTTTTGGACCATTTGACGAAGAACGTGTCGATGTTTGGCGAAGCATTTTTTCTGGTGTGGAGACAAAGGTATCGTGCCTTTCAAAACATTCAAACAACATTCACACACGGTATCGATGACATCTTTGGAGGCTGTTTTAATGATTTGTTTTCGCATGGGCGGAGAGGCTTTTGACAGGACGGACAACACGTCTCCGTGTTTGGCTAAACGAGGAGGTAGTCCTTTCCTTTTCTTTCCTTTGTGGGGTGAATAAGAATGTTTTTTGCGAGGTGACATCTTTGCTTGTTCGTTCCAGAAATACACTGATGTCAAAGACTTGGTACACACCCTCTTTTATCTTCTTTTTTCTATTGGCTTCTCCAAAAGGTAACGGCATGCTTCGCTAAATCCTCAAAAGCAGGGCTAAAGATACCAGTTCGGTTATTAGCTGCTTTGTCTAGTTTCTGCATACCATTAATAAGACCAATAATTATGCCTCCCCTTTGATGACTTCTCTTTTTCTTTGGATGACTGTGTCTTTTTACGGGAGGACGTCGTTGTTTGGTTTTTGAGCGTTTGGTAGGATGACGAAATTGTCTTTTTCCTTTTCTTTTTTGGACGGTAGAACGTCGAGGGTGATGGTGTGCACGTTTTTGAGGAGGCATCCTTGAGTGATCATCAGTGGTACAGAAAAAATACTGATTGACGTCGTGGTTTTCAAGTCATATTTTTATACTGGAATGCGTCGCCACTGATTATCTTTGCGTCGTATCAACTTCATGGCAGGTAACACACGTCGTGAAGGAGTTCGCAATGGACTCAATCGGGACAGTTCTTGTTTGGACAAATCTAGTAAACTCTTTAACATGCCAGATCTTTCTTGGACTTTGACTTTGGGGGCAGGTACTTTGTGAGCAGCTGCTACTGACGCTAAGGTGGACGAGGGTGTCTCCGGTGGAGGAGACGTTTTGGGAGACGCAGATTTCCAATGTTTCATCAAATTAGGAAAAATGGGTGCCAAATTGGGTTTGGCTGGCATCACCCGCAACGGAGAAGTGGCAGTCCCTGAGGCTACTGGCAACGTAGTCCCTGCCAAACGTCCTTGTAGATCTTTTCTTACAGGTCGTGGTTGACGAAGGTAAGGTTGTGTCCTGGCCGAAGTGCCTCTTTTGCGGGTGACCGCTTTTTTCTGTGGACTTTTCTTTTTCTGTGTTTTGATCTTGGTACCCTTGTTCTTTTTCTTTGGGGTTTGTTTGGCTTTTTTTGTTTTCTTCTTGGGGTGAACTTTGGGAGTATTGGGATCCCATTTTAAAAGGGAACGAATGATGACACCTCCTAGAGAACCTCTACCTCCAGGTTTCAATATGATTTGCTTTTTGGTGTGAGTGTCAATGCGAGGATTGGCCAGTTGCGTCAAGGCTACTTTGTTTCTGTCAAAAAAGCGTTTGGTTTGATGTGGAATGTGAATGATGCCTTGCAGTATTTGACGTGCTGTCACCGTAAACCATCGTAAGACTTCTTTGAGACTGGCTTCTAAGACGTGAGCACGTCTTTGTGGATTTTTTTCGCGACTGATGCCGTACAAGGCACGAATCAATTTGATCGGAAGATGAGACTGAAGGGACGTCATGTTGACGATGTATGAGACCAGGTCAAAGTAACCCAAGGTTTTTATAGATTTTTTTAGTGCTTCATAGTGTTATGTCGACGAGGAGGACGTGTACACGACAGGTCCTCCGTCTTGACACCAGTCGTGAAACAAATCGGTACGAAATCGCAAATAATCAGGGGTAGTGGGTTTTAAATCCACGAGTAAATAGGCGTGTGGTGTTTGAGTGGCATCATCGTACGCATGAGTTAGCCAAGGTGTTCCTAACTGTTTTGCTAAAACTTGCACTTGTGATTTATCTCGAGGACTTTTAAACAAGACCACGTAATGAGCATTAAGACTAATGGTACGATGGGCTTTACTTTGTTGAAATAAATTTTGTGTAATGTAAATGACACTGGCATTACGATGATGCCCTTTACGCGAAACCACGGTTTAATTTCTTCTTCGTCTTCTCCTAACATGTCGTCAAAAATAACCCAATGAGTTTGACTAGGGTCAGACACGATCCCCTCGTCTTCTTTAGGAATGCCTGCTACAAACACAATGGAATCACCTTGACTTTCTTTCAAGAGGCTGTATGCCGATTGCCACTCTTTGTAACACCACACGATGCGTTGAGGTGGACGATCGATCAAATGATGTTTATGTTCGATCAAACGTTTGACAAATTCGGTTTTGCCTGAACCGCTCGGTTCAGCAATTAACATGTTAAAAGGATGACGAAGATACAAGGCTTTCCAACTAGCCTGATCTAAGTGTTCGTCAATGACTTTGAATGTGGAGGAGGAAGGAGTAGTAGAAAGAGTAGAGTGAGCCATAGTCGTGTAGTGGTATGTCAGTATTGACACAACAACAGACAAGACAAGAGGTTTTTATACTTTTTTCAAGACACGTTTATTTGAATGCATGTTTAAATTTGAACAACACGAAAACATAAAAGCCAAATGGATAAATACAGGAATAAAATAGCTAGGCAAACGGTCAAAGTGGAATATAAACAAGTCACTGTACAACGTGGTTTGGGTAACGAAGGTTTGTTTTTTGTTTTTGTTTTGTTTTTTGTTTTTTATGGTTTAACGCCATTTTTCAGCACAATATATAGGCTATACATGGCGGCCAGTATTAGTGGTGGAGGAAGAAACCGGAAAAACCCCGGAAAGAACCACCGACCCACGAGAAGCTACTGGCAAGCTTTCTCACTTAACTACATTAGCCGAATCTTAGACTCGAACCCACGCAGACAGAGGTGAGATGGCAGTGGTCCGTAACGGACAGCGCTTTAGACCACTCGGCCACTCGGGGCCCCGGGTAACGAAGGTGTCCTAGAGGTAGTATGTAATGTTCTTATAGTCTCCTCTACAGGGGGTACAGTCACATAGGTGTCTTCTCGAAAGGGTCTTTGTGGGGGAATGTCCATGACAGTTTTGTCTTGAACAGAGGGATTGTCTTGGGTGATAGATTCTTTTTCTTCTTCTGGTACTGCTACTAACACAGGATTAAAAGTGACTTTTTCACACGACGATGAATTTTAGGAACACAACGCTTGGGCATAATGGGATGCTTCGTTTGTCCAAGTCTCAAAATCCCAACTTTTCCAGTCACGTACATCTGTCCAATGAGGGTGTAAATCACAAGCTACACACACATCTTCGTACACTGCTTCCGTACGTAAAAGTTGACGAATCTTTTTTTCTTGGAAAGGTCGAGATGTATCCAGATGAAAGCGTAAGGCTTTGAACAGAATAAGTCTCTCGTGGACATTTAAAGGAACCACCATACTGTCTTTTTTTTTTGATAGGTAGTGTTCGTAAAGTGTCCACAAGGAATTGGCAGGTAAACGAAATCCCAGAAAGCAAGTCACTAAAACACACACTACACGTCGACCCCAATTCATAGGGTATAGTTCTTTTAATAAGTGTTCCTAATCTTTCACCGTGTGAATCTTCTCATTGATATCCTTCCACGGAATCTGTTGGATCACCAATGATAAAGGTTGTGGCATGGTCGTTCTCTTTTATACTTCTTTAGGTCGAAGATCATCAGTGTAGATTCAACCCAGAATTAAATCTCCTCCAAAAGCGAAAGTGATTAATATAACGTGTAATTTCGTCCCACTGCCATTCAGGGTAACGGTTAAGAAGGATCACAGCATCTTCAGATGTAAACGTAGTAAATTGGTAACAGAGCAAAAAAATACCCTTAATCCAGAGAAATCTAACACGCTGGTTAATTTTTGTCACTTGCCTCTTGTGAATTTCACGACACAAAAGTTCTACAGTCACCCATTGCGATTTTTCTTTAGCAAGACCCTGCCAAACGTCCTTGTAGATCTTCTCTTGCAATTCGTGTGGTAATCCTTGAATATAATGTTTTAGAGAGGGTTTATATACTGGTCTAGGTGTGTTACACGACATGGAGTAGTAGTGTCACTTCCAACCACTAGGTCCTACTAAAGGTAGGTATTGACAATTCGGAGACCATCGAGCATGTTCCAGGTAAGCGGAATCTTTATGTTCCCACTCGTAAATGGATACACCACAACTGAAGCACTTGACTTTATCCCCTTCGCCCAAGTAGAAAAATCCGGCTCTGGCTAATTCTTCAGGAGTTGGTCCAGGCAGATATTTTGGCCATTTATCTTTGAAGGTTTGGAATCGACTTTTAAAGTTAAAGTATTCAGGCAAACTCGTCGGGAACGAATATTCGACTCTCCTCACTTCTGTTCGATGCAGGTACGGTGAAATTCCTAGGAGTCCACGATAACGTGTCGCACCGCTTTCGCATCCCTCAGGTTTGACACGCACAGCATCACTTTCCAGGGTAGATATAGGGGTAGTAGTCATAGCAAAGTTCCCACGATATCCTGCTGAATCGCTAACGTCACAGAGCCTGGCATCACTACAATCGCAAGGTTTAGCATCGCACTCCACTTGAGAATTCCCAAATTTGAATGATGTCTGTTTAAATGGATTCATCTTTTTTTCGCTGGGTCGTTGTAGTGACAAATGAACTATTGATCGTGGACGATGTCCCTTTTTATATGCTGCCCAATTTTGACGTGACCGTACGGTAGAGTGAAGTGATTGGGAAGTCGTACTCTCTTTTGGTACACGATTTGATAGACTTTTCCCAAAGGTCGGCTAACAATTTGGTGTGTGGGTAAACGGACAATCTTGTGCGGTTCGTGGGTAGTCACTTGAAACGTTTCATCCTGTCCCGACTGCAAGGCTTCTTGTAGCACGTCAAAGTTCACCACTTGACTGGTGCGATAATTAAGAGTCAATCCTTTCACTTTACATTCGGTGTGCATTTTTCCTTGGGGGTCTCGGTATTCGTAGCCGTAATTTTTAGGACCGCCACTTGCAAAACATAGAATCTTGTCGTCGGGATGTTCATCGGTCCAGGCTCCTAAACGGTCTCCTTCGATGACAGGGTTACACTGGTTTGGTCGGTGAATGTAAATGCAACAGTCCGTGTCAAAATACAACACGCGATCTCCTAACAGTTCTAACACTTCGTACAATTTTAAGCGAGCGTGGGCTGTCACGTAAGCCGCAATGATGACATTTCCAAATTTGTCGGCTTCTAAAAAGTCTAGTTCTTCTTCGTAATTGACTAAGATCAAGTCCTCACGAATGACGTCCACGTGTTTGATGACTTTGGTTGGGTCGTGAATCATCTGGAAGTAGCGAGACGGCTCGGACAAATACTCCGTCTTGGGTAAAGACGGACGTTGTGCCATTTTACCCCACAAACAATTGAGCATCACTTTGGCAAACGACCGCCTTCCTTCGTTTTTCTCGATGTGGTCTAAAGTGATACCTTCCTGCTCCCGATATTTTTCTTTGAATATCTTTTGGTCTTCGGGAGTGTGACACCAGGAAGGATAGCCACTAGCTTCTTGTTTTAGTTTTAAAAAGGCATCCACGTAGTCTGCAAAAATACCTTTCTGTCTCTCGTCGCCCTTGCAGTATTGTTGTGTTTTGGGAAAGTGGTAAATTTCGTACACTTCTAACAGTTGATATCCCAGGTCCAGAGCTTTAAACAATTCCACGCTCACCCACGTTCCTGTCAAGGCACGTTCTTCCTGAGTGTGATGACAAGGTTGGTCTTGGTTGCACGTTTCGGCACATGTGCGACACAAAGGAAACATCAGTTTTCCTTGGCAATGGTGAGGTAAAACGGGATGGTACAAGTCTGTGGGTGGTAAGACTTTACACTTGATCAATCCTTCGTACTGTCGAATGTGGTCCAAATCAATGTGTTCTGTCATCAATTCTGGATGCCCTACGGGAAAGTGACAATATTTGCACACGTAAGGATACAACAAACACACGTCCAAGTATTTGATTTCTTCTCCCTTCTCCTCGTCCGCTTGGTACAGTAAACAGGTAGCATTCGTTCGTCCTCCGTACAAACTATCCCGAGGGTTCAGGGGGTCCACCCACTTGTAACTTTCTACGATGCGTTTAAACTCGGGATCGGTTTTCAAACGCTGATCGTACTCGTGTTCCCACATTTCCACCACCTGGTATCCTTGCTGTTCTAACTTCAAACGTCGCTGACACGTGGTCTGGTACAAGTCTTCCATGGTTCGTTGTAAAAACTGATTTTTGGTGTCTCGTTGAGGGTAGCATAGGGGACATCCGTGAAATAAACATCCGTTAAACTCGTACACAATCTGAGGGTTTTCTAAGTCCCAACCATCTACCGAATACGTTCCGATGGTCTTTTCGCCTCCTCCGTTGCGAGCGTGTTGGATCGATTTGTCTTCCTTGTCGCACAAGTAATGGAGCCAGCGTAGGGCTTTGACCGAGTATTGACGTTTGACAAAATTTGTCGTTTGAGGACTGATGACCGCTAGAGTATTTTCAGGCATAAAGCGTTTTCGGTACACTAAAGAACACGCTTTGGCGATGGTACAAGCTTCTTTCAAAGGATCGATCCATCCGTATTCCATGAACAATTCTCGAAATTTTCCACAGCAACGTCGTAAAATGTCCACGTCAGATCGACAGTACTTTAACATTTCTTCTTGAAAGTCAAAAGGGTCCGAGGCGTGAGTCTGGTACCAAGCATAGAAAGCTTCTCGTTGTTCGGTGCGCATGTTGTCGGGGTCGTAGTCGTCAGCCTCAGGCAAATGGGGTAGAACGGCATGTTGATTGGCTTTGGTATTAAAAAAGTGTGGAAAATAACCTTTAGCCATTTCTGTCATTCCAAACGTTTTAGGCATGCGACTTAATGGCATGGCCAAGTAACACATCGAATCTTTAAACTGTACTTGTCCTACTTGCATAGAAATGATTTTGACTCCGTTTAAAGTCACTTGAGGCCATTCGGTACTTTGTTCCGCATAGTATCTGAGCAGAAATTGCCCATCGTATCCCGAGAAATTGTGAGCCATGACCGTGGCATGGCGATGACAATTGCCGTAACGTTCGATGTCTTCTGGACTCCACGTTTCGTCGATGGGATTAAGGATCCATTGGGCAAAATCGGCTAGCGTGTTTGACCCTCGAAAGATTTTTTCACGTCCTCCAGGAATCTTGCTGCAGTAAGGGCAATGACTAAAGATAGGTTCTTGGATGCACTGCTCGCACGCACGGTGAGCTACGCAGAAATTAGGAATGTGAATACCAGTTTCTTGCATGCATTCGAAATCAAAAAAGATAAAATTCCCTTTCTTCTGGGTATCATCTGGTCGGGGTTGATATTTTTGAATGAAGCATTCGTGCTCCAAGTCCACGATTTGGCGACAAATGTGACATCGTTTCTTCCCTCGACAAACGTGAAACTTGGCATTACTAGTACGTATGCCTTGTCCACAAGTAGGGCACAATCTCAGCAGTTGACAAGCACTTTTCTGCTGTGAACCTTGCATCTTCAAATGTTGTTGGTAACAGGTAGGACTGACAAAAGTGCGCTGACACACAGGGCAATGCACTCTTTCTTGTCCTTGGTCCAGACAAGGTTGTGAGGCCAAACATCCCTCACATTTCGATCCACAATGCTTGTGTTGTTCTCGATTGTTATAACAATAGTCACATTTTTCACAGTAGTAACTGTATCCCAGGAATCCAGTGATACTGGTAATGGTATCAAAATGACCATCGTGATGATAGACGTGAATGTATTTTCGGTCTTTGAAATCGTGGCCTCGAAACAAAAGAGGTCCACGCACTTCTTGAGGGTGTACTTTCAAGCTGTAACGTGGAGCCAAGACGTCTTGCAACTTTTGCATTTCTGGAATACCACAAGGAGTGTCTTTGGATATCCCCGCTTGCTGTAACAGGAGTTCTGCTTCACTTCGTTGTTTGGCTCGGTCCGATTGTCGAATAGTTTTCCAGGCTCTTTTCCATTCTGTCGTGTCGTTCTTGTTGGCATACGTTCGTCCCACGACGACAGCACGGGCTAAACACATCTGGTCTTGAGGATTGTTAATTCGGACGAGGCTTAGTTTGGTGTTGCGAAGGTTGTCGACCAATAATACTTTTTTGCGTCCTGTCCCCTGGGGAAGAGACACGTGGGTCATAAACAGTGTGGCTTTTCCATCGTCAATGTGAAACTTGTCGTTGGATTGTTGCACATGTTGAATTTTGTCGATGACTTTGGAAGGTGTTAATTCTGATGGGCTAGTAAACTCGATCCAAACGGGAGACTTCAAATTATCGTGATGAATAGAAAGTCTCAAGCGATCGTCTTCTTTGGCTTGACATTGCTGTTTCAGTGCAGTTAACACAGAATCCCACACCTCAGTAATGAACCCTTCTGTATTCTCCAAAGGTACATTGGCCTTGAAATCTTTAAACTTTACGGCATACGTGTAAGCCGTTGTTCTAAATTTTCGAGAGGAACGCTTTTCTGTCTCTCGAATGTGATAGTAATTTTCAGGGTTTACTAAGGGTGGTGCACTTTGCTTGGACGTGGATTGTCTGGGTGTGGATTCGGGCTCACTCATGTCATCTTCAAAATCACTGGCATGAATTTGAGCCAAGACTTCAGCTACTGTGCTAGGCGATACATTACGTTTCTGTCTCTTACTATCTTTTCCTTTCTCCACAGCATGATGTGGCCTTTTCATCTTGTCTGCAAAAAGTCAAATGACTACCTTTTAAAGACCATAACCCCTATATATTCATGTTCGATCCGTGCATATATATATAAAGGGTTAGTGTCTAACCTTTCAGTATTCCTTTCACTCTCACATTGACCAGAACGATGGAAGAACCTACACAAGTGGAACTTCTCATTAGAGCTTTACGTGGGGTCATACGAAAGTTTTCGTCAGACCAGCCGACAGCCTACTCTCCCTCCTATCGAGATAAAAGTCAAGATACTTGCTATATCTGTAAGAAGAAAGGACATTGGGCTACAGAATGTTCAGATCGTAACAAAAATAAAAAAGGCTACAATAGAGACAAAAGTCAAGATACCTGTTATTATTGTAAAGAGAAAGGACATTGGTCTCCAAACTGCCCTAAGAAACAACAGGAGCAGGAGGAGGAGGAGGCGGAGGAAGAGGAGGAGGAGGAGGAAAGAAATTCTGAACAGGAGGAGAAAGAGGTACCCTCCTCCAAGGAAGAACCCCGTCACGTTCACAAAAACAAGAAAAGAAGACGAAACGAAAGTGAAGAGGAAGAAAAAAAAGCTGTGACAGTAAAGAAAATGAAAAAACAGAAAGAGTGAAACAGAAGAAAACCTATGAACTTTTTTAAAGTGGTCTTGTGTTATGTTATGTTGTGATATTGAATTGTGACGTTTGTACTAGAATAAACTAAAGAGAAAAAACGTAAGTGTCTCTTGGTTTTGATTTGATAGTATAATTACCTACACTCACACATTCATTCACTCACACGTACATCATGGGTTTTTAAAAAAATAAAGGACTTTTGAGTTTTCATTGAATTAGGCAATTGACATAGTATTTCTTTTCGAAATAATTGGAGTGGTCCTGAAAAGGACCGTTGGTGTTTTGTGTATTTAAAACAAAACAAACTCAGAAACGGGATGAAATCCTCTTGAGCTGTCTTAAGCCTTTGCCACGGCCAAGGCCTACTTCGGGACTGGTGGTTCCTGTCAATGATTTGGTAGAAATCACTAACGGTGGTAAGGTAGACGTAGTCACAGAGAGATCGGGTTGTTTCGCTCGAGAAGGTCTTTTTCTCTTCGGTCGTGATAAAGAAGTCTGATACATTTGTTTCAGACTCCTTAACTCGGCTAAAATATCTAAAAGTACCGTCGTAACCGTTTGATTTTCACTATTTTCTTTCTGTCCTTGGTCTTCATTCTTCTCCGTTGCTGCTGCTGCTACTGTTTCTTCCTGGTGTTTTCTTCTTGCTTCTTCTTCTTCCTGCTGTTGCATAAGAAAAGCTTGTTCTTCTACTTTCTGTTGTTGTAAAAATCGCTCCAATGCTTCTTTTTGTCTCTGCTTAAAATCATCGACGTGTCCATAAGAAGATACAGAAGGCAACGAAGGTTCCGGAATAAATTCTTGCGATGTTAAAAAATCCACAATATCCCAGTTAAAATCAACTTCTTCTGGATGTAGATTTGTCATGACTTTAGTAGTCACTGTTGGTCCATGACTTGCTGTCTCTACTCCTGTCTCACTCCAATTCATTGTCTTCTTAGGGTCCGCCATGATTGACAACTCTCTTGAATCGATTGACTGCGCACAGGCGCTAGTACCTCTATATAGAAAAGGTGACGTCACAGACTGCTCTCTTCCGATTGGATGGCTGTGTCTGACTTTTGTAGCGCACGTTTGGATTGGTGGATACACTCAATCCGTTTCAATCCGCTCTTCCCCTATAAATAACCGCAGTACACGGCATTCGATTCACCTGTTCTCATCAGAAGATGTGGACTAATGTTGAATCGTCAACCCTTGTGTCAAGTATGCTGTTTAGGACTGACATACCCATGTATGTCAGATCATCATGGAGTGTCATTCATAGGACGGAGACAGACTATTGGAAGAGAAGAGTCTATGTGGAAAGACAAGGTTGCTTGAAGAGAGTTCTCTTCTATGGACCCACAGTAAGGAGAAGTTTAAGGAAGAGAAGAAGATCTGTGAGATGTCCTCTGTGTTAACAAGACAACGTTAACATTACACATAACGGCCCTTTTCAGGGCCACTCATAAGTCTCGAAAAGATAGTAGCTTTCATTGCCACCCTTTTTTTCCCTTGTCCCTAGACAGTTTCCCTATACCCATACAAATCATATTCCCCATGTTCCATGTCCCTTGAGGCTAAATAGGCCCAAATAGTTCCCCATGTTAAATTTCCCTTGAGGCTAGATAGGCCCACCATGTTCAATTTCCCTTGAGGCTAAATAGGCCCAAATAGTTCCCCATGTTAAATTTCCCTTGAGGCTAGATAGGCCCACCATGTTAAATTCCCCTTGAGGCTAGATTAGCCCAAGCTGTTTTTGACTGGATTTTCCATTGAGGCTAGAGTGCCCCATATTACTACTAACATCGTTAACTTGTATAATTGCTTGCACTTCTAGCATTTATTATGTAATGCAAAATATTAAGAACTGAATTGGTTTATGTTCAATACTAAAATGCTGTAATGTGAACTTTTGTTCTGTATAATGTTATGTGCATGAAACATACTTCTTGTAATAATACTTCTTAATAAATCACCCTCAGCACCAATCTCCCGATAATCTACAAGAAAACGTTGGGACTAATTAGCTGCCAAGTATTCGTCTTCCTATTGAAAGTCAGTTAATTAATCACGAGACATCCGAAACACATTATGTTACACAGTATTTATCTGTATTAACATTTCTTCAACATTTAAGAGTCTTCTAAATCTACCATTAAGTATATTTCAAAGGTTCATTACAACTACCAACAAAATATAACATATGATGTGTAGAAAGCATATTATCATCGCACACTGCTTGCAACCATGTGTTGCAACATGTCTTCCTTTTCAGTGATGTTTGGGTAAATTCTAGATGAATACTGTAATAAACAAATAAGATAAATAAATAAATATATGATATTTCTTGAACAATCCCATGGAAGTTTGTGCGCATTTTAAAACTCAAATATGGTTGTCTCAGCTGTCTGGATGAGTAATAGTTCAAATCAACTGATAAGGCAACTTAAAAGTCATCAACCACATCATCATTCCCTTGACTTAGTATGGTCTTTGAGTCTCTGCGCTGCGGAACATCTGACAAGTTCTCTCGATCATGTGACAATGTCTTTGTCTAGTGTCCATTTTATGATATTGTGGGACCACTTTCTTCTTTGTGTAGTTCTCCATCAGCAACCCTGGACGCTGTTCTGCAGTACTGTTGTGGATATACTGTTCTCTCTAGTGACATGACCATACCATTTCAGCTTTATCTTTTTGACACTGGTGAGGAGGTCTTCATTATTATATTAACGTTAGCTTTATTTAACATACCAGTATATATTTTCGTATAAAGGACGTGTTCTATAGTGGGTGTGATCATAGCTAGGACCCGTTATTCAGACAACATTTGACCACTTGGATCTAAAATTTATATGATGAAATATTGTCCTAGAAATATACAAGAACTGTTATCTAAGCGTTTCAATGTCTGATTCTTTATAAACATGAAAACGATGCCCCTAGTCAATGATGTAACACATGATATCCAAACAGCATCATATAATCAATGGGTTCCTATTTCCTGGAGTAATCATCCTTTCACATTACCTATGAAAGTAGCATTTAGAAGGGGAAGGTATGTGCTGTAATAGTGTCAATATTATATTCTATTCACCAATCGACATTGATGGGCTGGCATGCGATGAAGACGAGTTTGCACCTTAGTGAAGAACCTGGATAACACATCTTCCTGATTTCACATGGAGATAATCGCTGGGAACAAGCTAATGACAAATAGTGGCAAACAAATCTCAGCCAAGATTAAATGCAGAAACAGTGCACCAGTTCAAATATATTGGTTCCATAATCACGGAAGAGGGAGATTAAGCGCAAACATTTTGTAACGAGCAGCACAAATAACATCAGCTATGTTAAAAGTAAGACCCATCTCGAGACTCAAGAATATATGTCGAAAACTTAAAATAAGACTATTGAGAGCAATAGTCAGCTCAATCATTTTGTATTCATGTGAGGCATGGCCCCTGACTGCAGAATTACAACGAAGAATCCCGCAACTTCGACTGAACCATCTTAGGCATATTTTACTTAGACTACATCACTTATGAAGAACTTCGTAACAACATCAGACACAAAGGAGGCCAAATAGGACGACCTTCTCAATACGATCGAAAAGCGACAGCTGAAATGCTATGGCCATGTCACTAGAGCCAACAGTCTATCTACAACAATACTGCAGGGCAGTGTCCAGTATTGCGTAGGGAGAGGTAGACAGAGACTCAAAGGGACTGACAACATCGCATAATGGACCAGGAAATGTTTTGCAAAGACACAGGCATTGGCACATGATCGAGGGTTGCAACTGGTCAGATGTACAACAGCACAGTCTCTCGACGACCACACTCGGTCAAGAGACTGATGCTGATGATGATGATGATGATGATGATGATGATGATGATGATGATGATGATGATTACTAGAATAATGTCGACAATCTGTTAGGGTGATGCCATACATTAATACTGAAAGCTCCTAAAAGACACTAGAAGATTAATTTAAGATATATCAAAGTTAAACTAGACTTGTCGTGTGTTGATCCGTAACAGTTTCTAATATTAGAGGAATAGAGAAGTACAATTGAGTGAATACATTCTTTCATTACTTGCTTTCCTAAAGATTTTATCTTCAGAACAATTAATGTACATGTATGTACTGATACGACCTAACCTATTTGAGCCTCTCTACATTCCTACGTATTAAATATACAGAATAAATTACACAGCTAGGTTACTTTTGTTAGGAAATTTAAGTGTCATATTCGGAGAGGTCTATAGTGGTCAGCAAGACTGGTCGACTGCTACTAAACTTCAGTTCCATAATTCTTGAGTGTAACTAATTTTGGAGACATGAAAAGTGAGAAATATTACAAATAGTCTGCGTTCAAAACTACAATGAATTAAAATGTGAAATACTTACTGATATTAGGTCTGTTTTAGTAATACATGTAATTGTATATTTCATTACGAGCCATAACGTAGGCAATTCATTGGAATTGAGATATGCCAATATAAGATGGAATTAAGTATATAATGCCAGGTCTATGACTAGCCAATTTATCTAATTATACCTTTTGTTATAAATTAACTAGAATTGTATACTACCTTGCAATATTATTTTCTACGTTTGAATTGCAATATGGCTGAAAATAAGAGTAAGATAAATATTGCAAATAGATGATCTTCAACATAAACTAGTCTAGTTCAAATCATGGCTTAAACATCTAACTCACCTATTTCAACTATAAACTATTTCCTACCTTAAATAGTTTTAGTATGTTTCATGTTTTCTAATTTGACGTTTTTTTGTAGTCATATCATTATATATGTTGTATTTTTATGTTATAGGTGTTGTCTAATGATGAAAAGCGCTTAGAGGATCTAGACATAGGCGCTATATAAAGTTCTCATCATTATTTAAGAAAAATTCTTCTTCTTCTTCTTCTTCTTCTTCTTCTTCTTCTTCTTCTTCTTATTATTATTATTATTAGTATTAGTATTAGTAGTAGTAATAGTAGTACTTATATTATTATTATTAAATATTATTATATTATATTATATTATATTATATTATATTATATTATATTATATTATATTATATTATATTATATTATATTATATTATATTATATTATATTATATTATATTATATTATATTGTATATTATTGTGTTGTGTTGTGTTGTGTTGTGTTGTGTTGTGTTATGTTATATTATATTATATTATATTATATTATATTATATTATATTATATTATATTATATTATATTATATTATATTATATTATATTATATTATATTATATTATATTATATTATATTATATTATATTATATTATATTATATTGTTGTCAAAACTCCCTTGTAAAGATAGAGGTATAAATGCTAAAACATACATAAATGCAGAAAGTGACCACCCAGTATTTTATGACAGATTCAAATTCCAATAATATGATTAAAAGTAAGCTAATATTTAAATATTTGATTTGTAGTCTTTAAATTGTACCATAAATTATTCTGGTCATAGCTTGGGGCTTACCCATGTTCGATATGTGGGTCAACACTTCCTTGTATAGAGTAGAGGCAAAAATCTAAAGATGTTTCATCCTTTCATAGTCTTTAGATATGAATAGAAAGGAAAAATATATAAATGGCTGATTTCGAGATTGAGATTTCTACCTGAATCTAATGCTTTATACAAATAGAATATACTATTTGAATCAATACATTTTGAATATAGTGCAATACGTCACTTTTAATTACATTAATGTTGTTTATTTTGGGTTTTAAAAATAAGTTGAAGCTTGGATTTAGAAATATCCTAAAATGTATAATACAATCTGTAAATCCTCAGTAAGTCATCAGTAAGTTCTCAGTAAGTCCTCAGTAAGTCCTCGATTTCCATGTTTGCACAATTTGGTCCAAACCAGCAATATATAGGAAGCTTAAATCCAAACTCAGACCTCCTTGGAATGAATTGCACAATCTTATGTAACCTTTGTGATTTTAGCAAAGCGTTATCACTGAGAGATACATCTTAAATGGCACTAGCATGTTTAATCCCTCGAAATACAGAAACTAAACTATACAATATATGTACTGCTTTTAAAGTAAAATTTACTCTAGTTCACCTGTATCAGTTACAACATTCGATACACACACACACATACACACACACAAACACAGACACAGACACACAGACACACACACACACACACACACACACACATATATATATATATATATATATATATATATATATATATATATATATATATATATATATATATATATATATATATCATCGTTCATTATAGTTTATACCTTCTGAAACAGTCATCTGATGGCATGCATCATGATGACTAACCCTATTTCGAACCTCACATCTATTTTATATTTATTATATTTACAGATTACACAACCAGGAAGATTCTTTTAGTAACGAACTTAAGTGTCATCTTGACAGTGGTCTTCATATATAAGAGACATGGACTGACGGTCTATAGAATATAATTTCCAAACATTAAGGATTGTATTTCGTTTTAGCGTTTTGAAAAGTGAAGTATATTACAAAGATTTGATCAATTTAAATGTGAAAAGCATAATTAGTAGGGCATAACCGACTTTTGAGCCAGAAATCGGATTCCACCGGATAGTATGAACTTCCGATTAATCGGAGTCGGACAAGGCAGGAACGACCGATTCGGATAATAAAAATAATAAAGTTGAATTTCTATAGCACCGTGTCTAACACTGCATGTCATTCGATAGTGCGTTAAAAAAGTTAAATAAGAAGTCAGAAAAGTCCAATATGGTCAACACAACCACGCTGTGAGACAATCTATTTGAACTGGCGGGTAAAAACCGGAAATGAAGCCGGATATGGTAAAGTACTAAGTAACATGCTAGACACGGCAAAACCAGACACCAGAAACCCGGAAACGGAAGATGAAATTTTTTTTAAAAAAAATACGGATTTAGCACTTCCGATTAATTGAATGGTATCCGGAATCGGAAAAATTTCATGCCCAAAATCCGGAAACGGAAATCGGTAGAAAAATGCTAATCGGTTATGCCCTAATAATTAGGGTAATGCTGGTTAAGGTAAAGACTATATTATTACTGATACCACCCATTAATGACGGGGAAATATCAACAATGCATGTTGTTGACAGCTTTTTTAATTGATTTTCCTTGTTCGCATAACCAGCTGTACTGGGTATCTGACTAGGTCAATTATTTAAATGCAAAAAACTTGATAAAATGTTTCTGTTAGTTTCGTTTCCATAACATATGATTAAAAGTTCGAAAGATGGAAAAATCGAGGAGGAGATTGACCATTAAAGATTAGAACAGATACAAATATCCAAAATTGAACAGCATTTCAAACGAATTAGACAAATGTGTTATTCTGCCCTGATCTGTATTTATTTATTTATAAAAAAATAAGATATTAATTTATTTATTTATAAATCAATTTGACTATATTTTTGAATTGAAGTTTGATAACACTTCACAATGTATTATACCGCGAGCAAATAAGAGTACAGTAAAATTAGGTTATAAGTGTTGCCTGAGGACGTTTCAAAATTTAAGTCTAAACTTCATTGCACAGGGCTAGAGTATATATAAGAATATCTCTAACAGACGAATATAGGTCTCTTGCTCCGTCACGGTAGATAACTTACACAAGTGCCAAAAGTCCAAACTTAATTTGGTTATTTACCCTGAACCTTGGGCTTTCTCAAATTTAACTATTATATGATATCATATTAAAAGCAATAAAGTTTGAAGATAAACCTATATATCATTATTGCTTATATAGATATTATCTATCTTTGTATTGAATAATAAGTTGAACTTTAGAAATGATAAATGTGAAAATGAAAATGCTTTTTTTTCCCACAAGTACTCCAAAGCTATTAAGTCAAAATGTTTGAGTTGATCAAAGTTTAAACACTGGTTTTCAACAATCGAGAGCTGGGTCAGTAATTGGAACAAGTACATTCTTCATGTGCAGTTGCCAATTTTATGTAACTCTTATGCTATCAACAAAGCGTTATTATAGAAGTTTAGAGTGCTTGTGTTGTTTGAGCTGATAAACAAATGAATCATGCAACCATCAGACATAAGGAATAAGATATGTATAATTTACAAATGCTTTCTCTAATCACCATTGTACCTACCTAATTAAAATACAGGTTCTTTACAAAACTTAAACTACGAGACTAAACTTGCATTGCAACACCTCTTCTTTGATTTTGGACTATCCAGCGGTTTTAAATTTCAATAATATATTGTATTTCAGTTTGTTCAAATCCTAATAAATCATATTATCCTGTTAGATTCATGTCACAGATTAACAAACATAGTTTAGGAGAGATTAAACTGAACGTAAAATGTGCTGCATTTTATTTCTGGGCATTATTCAACGCCAGGTTACCTTTCATGTTGCCAGAATACACATATACAAGCAAATAATAATGCTCATTTTCTAAGGAACAAACTATTTATTTTATATGTATACTAAAAATCTCAATTGAAGCGAAGGATTATTACCAAACAAAGAGAGGCAAAAATTTCTGACAATAAACTGAGACTACATTCTTGGGAACAAACCATTAAATATTAATTGTTATAAGGTCATATTAATAGTCCATAGTAGACAATATTACCATGTCAAACATATGTCAACTTTACTCATGAATGTATTACCATGTCACACTTATGTCAACTTTACTAATGAATGTATTAGCACGTCACACTTATGTCAACTTTACTCATGAATTTCTTTGCATGTCACACTTATGTCAACTTTACTTATGAGTTTATTTGCATGTCACACTTATGTCAACTTTAATCATGAATGTATTAGCATGTCACACTTATGTTAACTCTACTCATGAATTTATTAGCATGTCACAAATACGTCAACTTTACTCATGAATGTATTAGCATGTAACAAATACGTCAACTTTACTCATGAATTTATTAGCATGTCACACACGTGGCAACTTTACTGATGAATTTATTACCATGTCACACATATGTCAACTTTACTCATGAATTTATTAGCATGTCACACTAATGTAAACTTGAACCATTACTTTTTTAACATGTCACACATATGTTAACTCTACTCATGAATTTATTAGCATGTCACAAATACGTCTACTTTACTCATAAATTTATTAACATCTCACACATGTCAACTTTACTCAAGAATTTATTAGCATGTCACACACGTGGCAACTTTACTGATGAATTTATTACCATGTCACACATATGTCAACTTTGCTCATGAATGTATTAGCATGTCAGACCAATTTAAACTTTACATATGAATTTTGTTTGGCTTTTCTGGCAAATAAAGAATTCTACACCGGTAATAAAATGTGATATTTTGATATTACGAAATGGCAAAAAATTGATACATTTTAAAGACAACGTAAACCTATCAATGATATTTGGGAGTGGTGACTTTGGTCTATGCAGCTTATAATATTTTGTTCAGGTATAGTGATGCATCATATATCACAGTGATTTTAAGGCACATTGTGATCTTCTTGTTTAAATGAAAACAGGTATACACACTATGAAGAAAATGATATTTGCTATGTCTGAGATTTAAATGCATACAAATGACCAAACCTAAGAAAACTAGCCGGTACCCCTTAAGGAACATCTTATATCGTCGTTTCGTCTCCACGAAATTTGTCAGAACTTCCTATGTAGGTGTACTCCATTTACTAAACATGAAATCAGTGAAGGATTCATGTATCAAGGCATGTGTTCTGCGATTTCATTTAATTAGTCACCAGTTTCTCGAAATCAGATCGAATAATTTTCTTTACACTTTTGCCCGCTGTTCGTACTGGGCCTTATTTCAATACTTTATAAGAGGCTTTGAAATCCAAATCACCTAAGTAGTGTTTCCATAAGTACAAACTATTGTTACAGTTTTTAAACAATTGCGTGTTTTAATAGCCGTTACACTCTACGGCGCCCCTTTTTTCTGTTTACTCAAGAACTTCAGAAATTAAATTGTTTTTCCTTATATACGTTTCGGTCAGGTTGCGGTAGATTTCACGCCTAGAAAATATACAACTCACACACCAAGTACTTGGAACTATTTTACATGTTTCTGGCCTTTCAGAGTATACTTTAAAGCCTCGTTTTGCCCGTAACCATGAACCAAATATACAACTGAAGGAACAATACAAGCCTTATTCAATATAACAACATATTCATCATCCAAAGAGACTGGACTGCAAAAGTTGGCAAAGATGCTCTAAAAGACTGGAATGATCACTGTGGACATTCTTGCAATGAGCTTATGAATGAAAGAGGGAGACGGCTGCTGTAGTACACAAATTACAAAAACTTGGTACTAACAAACACCCTGCACCAACAAGAAGCTTTCCAATGTTGGACATGGTGCACACAAAATAGAACACATCATGACCAGATCAAATACATGCTGGTTCAAAACCGTTACCGATCTGGCATCAATAGAGCAAAAACAAAGACGTTCCCAGGTGGTTTTTTGGGGGCAGTTATCACGACCTTGTGATTATGACCTTCCACTGAAGAAAGTTGACAGGCCACTAAACACCAGGCTCAAATCCAACTTTGAACAACTGAAGGAACCTAACATCGGCAAATCATGTCAATCCAGAATTGCAGGAGAAGTTGCTCCACTCCATGTGATGGATGTTGATGTTAAAGTTATGACAGACACTTTCAACATAGTCATGACAACAGCTGCCAAGGACAGCATTGGTACTTGCTAACGGTTATGTGAGGGACTGGTTCCAGACAACAGTTGGAGTACGTCAAGGCTGTCTTCTGTCACCATCAATTTTCAACATCTACATAGAGCGCATCATGAGCGAAGCCCTGCAAAATCACTGTGGGACATTCAGCATTGGAGGGAATGACATCACCAACTTCCGCTTTGCCGAAGACATTGATGGACTGGTAGGCATTGAAGACAAGCTTGCCACTTTAGTGAAGAACGTGGATGATGCATGTTCCAGATTTGGCATGGAGATAAGCGCAGCGAAGACAATTCTGATGTCAAATAGTGGCAAACAAATCTCAGCCAAGACTAAAGTCAGATGACTGGACCTAGAAATAGTGAGCAAGTTCCAATATTGTATTTTCATAATCACCGAAGAGGGATCACGAGCGAAATTAGTCACGAGCAGCACAAACGATGGCAGCTATGTC